>JANHFX010007301.1:0-22322 GCA_027560015.1 Chloroceryle amazona
GATATGCACTGCAAATTGGGCTAACAGACACGTAGGCATGGGCATCTCAATTAAGATAGGTGGAAAACATTGTGATTCTCGGGTGCCATCCTGAAATGTTTATTATTATAATTATCAGATGCCATCCTGAATTTTTTTTTATCAGATGCCATCCTGAAAAGCTTTTTTGCTTCCGGTCAAAAAAGCTTAAGTAGAAAATATGTTCATTTGTTCATCACGCTCTAGAGTTTTGCCAGATGTTCTTTGCTTTAGATCCAATGAAGTAGAAAAGTATGACTACATTAATCAGTGGAAAACAATTCTACTCCTAGAAAGATGGGGTTGTTAGATTTTCTGGTTTAGTTGAAAATATTTCAGATATTAAAAAAAGATTAAAAAGGATATTTTTTTTTTAAATTAACTATTCTATTATCATTACTTCAGATAAAAATTAGTCATACAATTACAAGATTAAGACTCTCAGAAAAACACCAAGTGTCACGAAAAGATGAAAGCTAAAAACAATGCTGCTCTGGCTTTTGTAAAATTTTGAGGAAATAGATTGAAGTGGTTGAAAAGTCCAAAGGGAGATGAATATGTGTACAGCTGGTAGCAGATACAGACAATCTGATTTCTGACATGCACCCTGTGCAGTTGCTTATGGCCCTGCAGAAGGTGCAAAAGTAATTACAAAAGTAATATATCAAAGGATGTGAAGGGTTAGAGGAGAAGGAAATGACTGATTCCCTTGGACTGTAATGGGACCTTTTGGACCCCATCACCAGAAAGGGAGCCCAAGTGACAGAGGAAAGGAAAGCCCAGGACCATTGTCCAACCATGATGTACCTTCTGATCTGGAAGCCGTTTGCTAGAGGTCCTCCCTCTCCCATGGTACACACTCTCATTGACTAGCAAAACATCTGTGTTGTCAGAGTTTGGCCACATCCAACGGACTGCCTGCCTTCCAAAGGGTGACATGAAGCTGATACCTCCACTTCACCACACGAGCAGGGAGGTAGAAGCACCAAATACAGAAAGCCACAACTTCAATGGTTTTCCTGTTACCATCTGAAGCACAAGCACGAAGCAGATGGGGGAGATGTAATAGATAGCCATACAGCTTCCATAGGAATATGCAAAGAAGCTGGTCTTTGCTGTCATCTGCAAAATAAATCACCAGCACTGGGGATATGTGCTTTTATTATCAATCAGGCTTGAAATATTTCCTCCTTAATAGCCAAACGTCTGGAGGTGGATTCTCCGCTGAAGATAACAGCAGACTTTAACTTTTGACTGAAAACAAAGGACACCAAAGGACATTTTTATGTGTAAGGACACCCTAAAGCTGTCTAATCTTAAATTTTTGTTTTTCTTTCACAGGGGAAGAAAACCCTCATGGTCCTATTTTTATCCAAGAGCCATATGATATCACTTATTCCATGGGCTCAGCAAATCCAGAAATCCTGCTGAACTGTACAGCTAAAGGATATCCACTCCCTTACTACAGGTGAAATCAACTTTGGAACAGTATTGTCTCACTGCAAATCTCTTAACTGTGTTTGAATCAGTAGTACACTGTCATACATACCTCAGATTGTGTTGATCACTCACAGCAAGACCATACATAGGTATAGCAAATTTGTGGAATGAAGGAAAAATAGGTTTTTGCTAGTATGCTGTTGAGAAAATTAACATAGGAAAAAAAAAACCCAAACCCAACAACCCAACACCATTGAAAATTGTCCCCTGAAGGATTCAAGAGCATGCAAAATGACTTTTGAATCCACAGAGCAGCTGTAAAAAATGGAAAAAAATGCTGCGTGTCTGTATTTGATAAAACTTTCTGTACTTCAGTAAAAGCTTGGAAAGCAAGAAGAGCAACATCCTTGCTCATTTCTAATTCTAACACTTCATGTGTGCATTTATAGTGTTTATTTAGAGAAACAGCAAGACACAGCTCTGATAGCCAGTTTACAATACTCAGTAGACTCACTTACTAAAATCCCGGTGCACAGGATTGTGTGTTCAATAACCGTGGACTCATCACTTAAAATGTAGCTTATTGCACCAAGGATCTGGAAATCTGAGTCTAATAAGAGGAAAATCTGGAGATCTAGAAAAAAAATGATAGTGTGCTTTCTTCAGGAAAGAATGGGGAAAAGAGTAGTCTGGGAAAAAGAAAGTAATAATAAAAAAATAAATATATAAATCATTCATGTAAGACGTAAAAGAAAATTGTGCCCTACCAAATACTTAGACAGTATTTATTCATTAGCTTGAAATTGCTCACACAGCAGCTTCCCCAGTAAAGTACCACTGCTGGTTATCAACTTGGCTCTTGTACTTCATTATTAATTTGTTTCCAAATACTGTGCTAGTAAAGGAATCCTTTGTCTCCTTTTCACAGTGGAACTCTCATCCTATGAGTAGCAATCCTCACCCATTTCCCATCTCTTTTGTTCTTGTTTTCAACATGAGCATCTACTGGTTCGTATCACGACTTTCAAGTCTTTTGTGTTTGTCCATCCATCTGCTTCATACTCATTTAGACACGTACTTTTCTCAGAGACCTGTAAATATGATTGACTCCTGTATTCCATCCATGGACTCCTCCCATGCATGAACAGGAGAAGCAGCAGGTTGCATTAGGAGGCAGATCTATGAAGCCTCCTCCCTTCTGATATTCACATTTTCTCTTTCACTTTTGTCCAACCCTTCCATTAATTAGATTCAGTATTTTCTTTGCACTGTAAGGACTTTAGCAAAGCTGCTCTCTTACTTTAGTAAGATGAGATCAACATCTGGGGATGGATCCTGAACCATCTAGGTCAATTAGAAGTTATCAGACTATCACGGCTGCTATTACAACCTGAGAGCTTTCTTGACTTGAAAGGAATGGAGAGTCTTCAGCACTTTTCTTTGATTTCACTAGAGCTAATGCCACTTCTGTCTGATAAGGATTGAGCCCATATATTTAAAGTTCCAACAATTTCAGCTAAATCAAGCACAGTATGAAATTTTAATCACATCCTTTGTCGAAGGATGGAAAAGAACAGCAAGGACTACTGCAAGGTTTTTCTTTGACTCAGAAATAGAGAACCACTGGAACAGGAATAAAGATAAATTTGCTATTTAGCAGCTTTTACATCAATAAATATGTTGGTTACTACCTTTTCTTTAAAGAAAAGATGCTTAGCATCTGAAAGTTTTATTCTATTATGTACTATGTTGGTCTTATAGACACATCGAATAGAGTAGTAACTTTTTACGACTTCATTCCAAAATCCTGTGTGTCTAACAATTACAATGCAAGAATTGAGTAGGAATTGAAGTAAGCATAAGGATTAGGTACTAAAAAAGGAGAGACACTGATTTCCTGTTGGACACTGTTGGAAGTAACAGAGAACACAGGTCTGATTACAATGGGAACAAATATATGGATAGAAGTATCTCTAAAATCAGTGCATGCGTTAGGAAATCTATATAAATGTCCTGATAAATACTATTTTATCTATTATGCCACATTCTATAAAAGCAGAATTGTTTATAATATCAGGTGCATCATTTCGACTATTTCCCTGTGTGATGTTGCTGGTAAATAAACTTAACCTTTCAAATTCAATGTATAATTTTTCTGCACTTAAGCTTTTCTGTTATAGTTGATTGAGGGATTATCATCAACCAATTTAAGTAATAAATTCGACTCTTTTTTTCTGCTTACAGCCTGTCCATGAACATATCACAGTTCCACAGCTTTCTTCCCTTAAGTCATTCAGCTCAATACAGTTAGCCTCCCTCCACAATGAAAAAAAAAAGGCATCTAGAGCCTGGCAAGCAAGTGTTTTCTGCACTATTTTCACATTTCCTGGTTGGTCTCAGGTGCTTAGGTCTAACTCTTTTTCTGAACTTACATTCAGTATCCAAAGTAATCATGTACTTGAGCATTTGCATGCAAGTTTGAAATTGAGGACTTCTCACCCCAATAATCTTCAGAGAGAGCAGTCAATTGAGGAAATAAATAAGAACTCCAAGGACAGCATAAGCCTTATTCGTTATAACAATATTTTAATATTCCAGCATAATTTAGAATGATTCAATAAGATAAAGAGATTCAAATTCAATTCAAAACAAAGTACCAGAGAAGATAACGGTAGCAGACAAATAAAAGTGAGGGGAACAGAAGCACGAAGTGCAAATGGCATAAAATATGTCTATTATCATTGCCTAAAATTGTATAACGATTCCAAATAACCCCCCCAAAACATAGTTATCTTATTCATACCCTTGAAAAACAAATGACAACCCTGCTACAGGGGGTCCTTGTTCACTAAAATGCTGTCCCTTGACTCATTGCAGATTCTGCTTCAAAAGTGCAGTAGAATTAAAAACGTCTTCAACCCCTGTTGTCTTGTACACAGACAACAGTTTTTAAACTTTCTCTTTTCTTCCTTTGTGGAAATACTCTGTATGAGGGGGGTCGGCAAGTTTTTTTGCCAATTCCAAGAAAATCTCAGGTGAATTGGCAGGACATTTCCTTCGGAATACAAGCAATTTAAGAAACATAGAACACAATGAAGACTTAAAGATTTTGTACGTATTTTCATTACAACAGTACACTGAAAAGAGAATTCATTCAAACCTATCATGTATGCATAGATCCCCACAGAAAGCAGTTCAAATTAGGGAAAGATCTACATAAGGGCTTCTTGCTGTGATAACTTTGGAATAAAATCATGATGCAGCCACATGTGCTTTGTAAAAGTTCCCAGACTTTACTTGCAGAGCTGGAGAAAGCTATTTTGGCAGGAAAATCAAATAGTCCTAAATGTAAAAAAAAGTAAACCAGATTAATGAAAGACTGTACTTGAAATTTTTAAAAATATCTCCACATCACCTACGTGATGACCTTTTACTAATTCCTTAACTGCTTCAACATTCATACATTGATAGTCTCTCTGATGTTGATATACTTTCATGTTTCATTTCCAAAATGAAGTTCCATCTTCTGAAAGAAAATGTTTCCTTTTTGTAAACAATTTCTATGGAACAATACTCTTTTCTAAGTTCATTAATCATTGAAACAGGACTCATTTAATTATAGCTACTTAGCCATCACATAGCACTGCAGAGTATCCCTACAGATGTGACCTGAAATCTCCTGATTAATTATCCACTTATCAGAAATCATAATTTTTTTCCAAAAGATAGAATTTTCCCTACCAAAATATCAAAGGTCATGGGCAACCAAACAGCAGATTTATCTCCCTGAAATAAACTTCTTGCTCTGAAGCTCACGAGCAGCCTGTGTTGGATTGCAAGGCAAACACCTCCTGCCTCTATTTTGTCTATAAATTGGTGGCTCCAGGCTGAGGGCCGGGTCCCCTCAGCTCTGTGAGATTTCTATGAACATGGGTTGGGCTGTAGGGACACGGAACTATCTTGGGAACAATGGTTGTAATCATGGTGTCAGTAGATACACGGCCCAGAAGCAACTCTACTCAGAGAGAATAAGGGAAGGCCAAATGCCAGAGAAAACTGTGGGTATGCAGCTTAACAGTCAGCTTGTGTATAATGAAACTTATTGACATTTCTCAAACAGGTCCCAAGAATATTTGTATTCTGCAAAGGTCTCTAAGATTTCACCATTTTTCTGGTTTATGTGCTTCTGTCTTCTTTGAACATTTTTAGCTAGATCAATATTTTTTTTCAGCGTGTAAACATGATAGAAATTCATGATATTATTTTTTCCACCTTTCTTTTATAAGGTATTCCCCTAAGACAGATTGCATCATTTGCAATTGCATTGTAAATAGGCATTACTCACGTTTTCACGTTCATTAATTAAACCCTACTCCTCCTCATTTTTATTTGCTTGGAGATGGAGACTATATGAATAGCAAATCACAAGTATTGATTAAGTGGTATAAATTAAGTGGTATAAATAAGAAATCATCAGATACTATAATTTAACCTTAGATCAGTGATTTGACTGCAGTGTACTTTAGAAGGAAATTCCCTGTAAGTCCAAAGATTTAACATAACCCAGTGGTTGGAACAATACTGGTATACTGGGATATTTGAATGTTAGGATAAATTAGTAACAATTTAAGAAGAGAGAAGAAGAAGAGAGACTAGACTGACTCTTGCTTAAGATCTTTAAATCAGGATGGGAAGCAGGGGAGGTCCCACATAGATATGCTCTGAAAATCTTTAACTTACTGAAGAATTTAACTGGAACATTTTATAATTGTTGCTTCTATAAAAAACTTGGATTTTTACGCAGATGGAATATGATCATTTGCTCCATGACTTCATAAAGCACACAGCTGGGTTGTTTAAGTTTGGACCAGTGTGATTTGAGAATCAAACCTTACACATCCCTAAGGAACTAACGAATTCAGCATCAGAATACAGCATTTTTTATTTGTTTGGGGTTTTTTTATTTATGTATTACCTATCATTAACAAAAAGCATTTTCCAATGGTTGCATAGAGAAGTTCATGAAAATATGTAGGTGACACCAAACTTAACAAGATTATGTTAAAATTTCCTTAAAATAATTCTTCAAAGCTTGCTGTGTACTAGACAGTACACTGCAGAACACACAAAGTCATTAAATCGTTGTCTATCACATGAATTCATTAATTTGCTTCCTTCAGAGATGTAAACATATTAATTAGGAAAAAGCCCACACCAGGAGATGAACCCCTGATCTATATGCAAAGTTTAATAATCATTGTACCACGGTGATTAGAATGATTATGGGGATACTGTGAAGAATTCATTTGCGGCAACTAAGCCAACAACTTTGCATTTGTTTTGAAAAACAATTAGAGAGCTTAATTGGGAGCCATGTAATGATGACAGCAGTTATTTCAGTGATTGATTCCGAAATTAAAGAGAACTGGCAAACTAAATACCAGAATATTGTATATTAGAAAATTGAAAGGTTGAAACGGCATGGACCGTATAGAAATCCTGAAATATGGCAAAATTCTAACACACAGAGCCACAGCTTCATAGAACAGACTTGTGGATGGGCACCAGCTAAGATTTTGATCATCTTAAAAAAAAAAAAGCCCAAAACAACCTCAAAAACCTAGACCAACTAAAGCAAAACAGGAAAAGGGAATAGAGCAGAGGTATGTAAAGAAAGGTCCAAAATCAGCTGGGATGAGTAGGAAGAATTATTGATGGTTCACTGCTGTATCTAAATTTCCTCACGTTGATGCATTCATAAAAGAGAAGGCAGTGATTGGCAGACCAAGACAAATTATTTAATGTTACTGGAATTTGTTCAGAGAATTCAATTGATTTCGTATTGTACTCATCTTTAGAAACAAGCGCCCACTGAAAGGTCAGGATCTCCACGTCCTCTGTATATATTTGTCACGATTTCCCTTGGAACACAGAGTTGCATTTCACAGCACAGTTTGAAAATCTTCCTCCAAAAGAACCACCACCTGTGCAGTCTGACTGGGTAGAGAAAGGTCCAGGGGTGATAGAAGTGAAGCATTGCACTGCATATCCAGGTCAGATCTTCCAGGAATATAGTTATGGTGCAATTTTGCTTCAATTTGTTAACGGTGGAAACTGTCATCACTGTTAGCAGGTTCATCCCTGTAAATAACAAGGAATTGAAATTTTTTGACTCTGTGATCCTTCGTATAATTAACAAGGAGGAAATTGCCCTTTTGAGGATTGCCATGAAGTCTTCCGCAAACCCAGAGCAAGCCATTAGCAACTCTTGTGTGATCTTTGCATCCTGTGGAGCTGTGGGCATCACACCCACATAGGTCAACAGAAATGATACAGGCTGAAGAGATGGTTCTGGTAAAAAAAATAAGGAGAAGAAAATATGTGGTTATGTAGTTTTAGGATTGCTGACAACCTAAAGTGTTGTCAAGCCCAAAGCTTGTAGACATCAGCAGCTGAGGTCCTTTATTCTTCCTTTGGACCTCATGTGGATGATGAAATTCCAACCCTTATGTGACTAACGGTAAAGCCACAAAATATCCCTTCTTAAAACACATAATATTTATTTTCTTTGAAATAGAAATTTCATTTTGACAGTTGTAAGGAGCTGGGTAATGTTGCAGACACGATCCATTTTCTACTTAGTGGACTAACAGGGACAAATCATGTTTTAAAATAGCAGCATTCTCATCATTAAAATATCAGTCTCACACTTGCTGTATAAAAAGTCTCTCAGTTTTTGTCTGTCCTCTAAAGTGTAATCCTTCCTGATTGGTCGCTCCAAATCATTTTTGCAACCAAATTTATAATATCATTTGCAAGGACTGTGAAGCAAATTCAGGTACCATTTATACTATAAAAACCAAAGCAGCTGTAGTGGAGGTATAAACCATACTCCCAACTGGATGGGTAACTTCGTTTGTATGAATAAGTTATAATTACTTTTTGTAGACATTTGGATGAACACTGGTGACTAGCATAAAAGCTGTAAAGATTTTTCAAAGAACAGAATTATTGATATAATTAAGATTGATATAAGAAGCAGTCTTGTGTGAAAAACGATGTAATTTTGTGATATTTAACTACATTTTTATCATTACAGGTATGCTACAGCACACTATTTAAGATAAATATGAATAGGCTCTGTAAATTATAAGCATAATTTGATTTTTTTCCCCTCAAAGGTGGAAGCAAAATGGCACAGATATTGATCTTACCATGAGTTATCACTACAGGTTGGTTGGAGGCAGCTTGGCAATCAATAACCCACATAAAAAACAGGATATTGGAACATACCAGTGTTTGGCCACAAATTCATTTGGAACAATTCTGAGCAGGAAGGCAAAGCTTCAATTTGCATGTAAGTTGGGAAGATGGTATTTATTAGAGCATTATTTTCCGATTAATTCTGCACATGAACTGTAATTTATTGGATAATTAAAGCATCATCAGTGATTCTGTTCAAAAGGTTTGGCTTACTTCAGCAGTGCTTGTTCTTAAAAAAAACCCTCGTTCCTAGTAAATATTAATAACAAAAGCAGACATCTGATGGCTGCTAGCACTCAGGAACGAGATAACTTTCAGAAAATGGAAAGGTCAAGGAAGATGAGTGCACTTATTTTCACTTAATAAAGGTGTTTCTGCTTTTTAAGACAGTACTCCCTTTGCTGTATTGCAGGTGGGTACTGTTGGGGTGGGGGGAAAGGTCACCAAAAGTTAGGCTTTCTATTTTCTAGAGCATAATGAGTTCCGAGGAGTAGAAACATTGTACACCTAATTTCCATACTGATATTTTCCTACATCAACAGAGTAAGAAACACTTCTTTTTTTCCCCCCCAAAAAAGGTGAGCTGTGCTCTGAAATGAGCTGAAATACAAGACAAGTGGGTACAACATGTCTGTTGCCTTGAGATGGTTTAAAATTTATTCCAGGCTTGCTCCCCATTTCACTTCACAACTTCACAATCTTTTTCACAACATTAATATGTGGTGAGTGAGTTTCGTTAATGCCCTGGGGTGGGGAACAACAACAACACCCCCCTCCCGATATCATCTCCCTTCCTTTTTCCTTGCTATAAAGGTCTGAGCTGTCTGTTGCTGGGAGAAAGCAATTGTTTTCAAACCTCATTAATAAAACATGTTCCTAAAGCCAACCTTGTGTCGCTATTTCAGACACCAGCAAACGTATTAATTATTAATCTTGTTCCATTTCTCATAGCAAATCCCACGTCGCAGGGGTTAGACAAAGGAGACATTAGAGGTCAGGATGGTTCACAGGCTATCGCTTAGTCGAGCTGATCAAACGGTCTATCGCTAGGTTCTCATTTAATAATGTTTTACCCTGTATTTCTCAAAGAGCTTTTGATTCCCAAGAGCTGGTCAAATGGAAGCAAAAATTTTGATTCATTATTTTCCCACTTTTTTTTTTTGAACCATCTTGGCAAAGCCAGTCTTCCTGTATGGGAAACGATTTCAAGATCTGGAGATGAAAGTTGGTTAGTGACAGAACAAATCCCATTTTAGAAAGAAGCAAGAATAGATGGTCTCCTCAAAACTGTCTCTGGAATCTGTAATCCCCAAGGAATGAGGATAGAACAGGAATGGAGCTAGCTTTAAGTCTCGCACAAATACACACCAATGAAAATGTGCTAAATATCAAACATTCCCTTTACTTAGGCTTCATCCCCCCACCAAGACACTTCCCAAAGTTACTGCAGGGAGCAGGTCACAACAAAGTCAGGTTTTGGTTTTCCACAGCAGCAGACAACCCGTAGCTACTCTGCTGCTTTAATCCTCCAGCTCTTAACAGGAATCACAGAATGGTAACTATGTCCCACATTCAAGAAGGATGCTACTTTTTCATTAGTGGTGACAGACATTTACATCCTTTCCCATATACGAGAGAGAAGACAGACAAATTGAAGGTTGTCATTTACATTGGCAAACACAAGCATACAGGAAAATGCTTCAATTTAGCAGCATCGGTGTGAAACTGTGAGTCTTGTCTTGTCTTATAATAGGGGGGAAAAAAAAAGGAAAAAGGAAAGTACATGGAAAATGTTATAATGACCTGATGACATCAGTGGAACAAATTTACTTGAAACAGTTATTTCACAGTTAACATTTTCTTATTTTCATGTTGCCATCTCCTTTACTTCTTTGTTTCAACCAATACTTTAGGCTCTATCTTAAAATCCAGGCAGGCAGGCATGTTGATATTATGACACTTTCATTCAATACCTAAATAAATGGGATTCTTCCCTGAATTGGGCTGCCTGGAATATTATTGCAATCACCATGATAAATAATTGAATCAAGCCTATTATCCCAGTAAAAGGGTTTGCAATCATTTGTCTTTTTACTACAAGGTAACTAACTCTGGAGTTTGAGTTTGAATTAATGATACCTCTGGAAACCTATTGTACATCTCAACTTAATATGTGAAAAATACTTTTTTTCCTCCGTTCGAGATAGCGAGCTCTGAGTCGCAAAATGAATGCGGGATGAGATTAGAAATATGTCTTCAGATTCAGCTGGAGTTTCATGCTTATCCTCTATTAAAAACAGAGCTGTCGAATGAAAGCTGCGGGAGGAGTATTGTACAGAAGGAAGGGGCAGAGATGATTAAAGCTACAAGCTGAAAATGAGACAGCATCAGTGAGAGAGAGCAGAGCAAGAGCACATAAATGCATTAGCCAGATACATGGGATGGCAGTCCTGTGTTATTTGTACTTCCTGGCAAAGGTTTGTTTTGTCATAAATAAAGTTGAAGGCTCCCCATAAATCACAGAATGTGCGGGGTTGGAAGGGACCTCTGAAAATCATCGAGTCCACCCCCCCTGCCACAACAGGACAAAAACTAGAGCAGATCCCTCAGAAATGCATCCAGGCAGGGCTTGAAAGTCTCCAGAGAAGGAGACTCCACAACCTCTCTGGGGAGTCTATTCCAGTGCTCTACAACTCTTACAGTAAAGAAGTTCTTCCTCATGTTGAGGTGGAGCTTCCTGTACTTGAACCTCTCATCCTATCACAAGGAACGAGTGAAAAGAGGCTGTCCCTGCCTTCTTGAGACCCAGCCCTGATGTATTTATAGACACTAATTAGGTCCCTTCTCAGTCTTCTCTTCTCCAGACTAAAAAGCCCCAGGTCTCTCAGCCTTTCCTCATAAGGCAGGTGTTCCAGCCCCTTCATCATCCTCATACCCTCCCTTGGACTCTCTCATGTAGATCCCTGTCCCTCTTGAACTGGAGAGCCCTGACCGGGACGCAATACTCCAGGTGAGGTCTCACCAGGACAGAGTAGAGGGGGAAAAGAACCTCCCTTGATCTGCTTGACACACTCTTCTTAATACACCCAAGAAGAGTCCCGTGGGTCTCTTGCTACCCAGCCAGCAGTACGTTTTGAAAAGCTAAGGTGTGTTTTGCAAGAGCTGGAACTGTTGATCTGCATCTTCAGTCTGGTTGAAAAGCATCAGTGCCAGGTCCCAGCTTGTGCAGCCAGAGCCTGCCAAAGACCTGGAGGGGGTCTTCATGCAGATTTGAGCTTTGCTCCTGAGTCACAACCCGCAACCCACGTGGTACTTTCCACCCTTCAGATTGGTAGGGCAAGAGAAAACAGCTTCAAGTTGCATTAGTGAAGGGTGAGGTTGGATATTAGGAAACATTTCTTCCCCACCAAGGGTTGTCAAGGCCTGGCCCAGGCTGCCCAGGGCAGTGGTGGAGTCCCCATCCCTGGTGGGATTTAAAAGATGTGTGGATGTGGTGCTGAAAGACATGGCTGTGGTGGGCTAACAGTTGGACTTGATGATCTTAAAGATCTTTTCTGACCTAAATGATTCTATGAATCTATGAGAACTATACCAGACAGTCAGCTTGAAGAAAGAGAAGGGGACATGGAAGGCTTTCCTTCAGGTTTTACACAACTTACTTTCCAAACCAAAAGGAAGATACTTGTGCAAATGCTTCCCAGATGTCACAGATTTTGCTTCCCCTGTATGCACATTAGAGCAGCCACTGCTGATAAAGCAGCTGCCCTGAGCCTCACCACCAGCAGAGCCACCTCCCAAAGCCACCACAGAGCCAGACCAGGCTCAAACACAGCAGCTATCACTTCTGAGCCAAAGGGACCACAGTTGCCTTCAAAACTGACAAAAGAAAAAAAGCATCCAGGTTTAAAAGAAGCATTTTGATCAGCAAAACTGGAGTTTCTCCTATTCCAGGGTACCAAGATGCCTTTATATGCACATTCATGAAGTGTTTTAAAAAAAAAATAATCTCTTTTTATTAATGAAGAGCATCTAAATTTCATTTCATGCCTTAAAAAAGACAAACAAAAAACTGTTACAGAGAACAGTTTAAATATGGCTTCAGCCAGAGCTCTATCCCAAAGCACACAGGGGATTTGTTTTAATTATTTCATCAGTTTTAAGTAAAAGTAACTGTGTGCAAACAACTGGTCTTGAGGGAAATTCCCATAAGTAGCTGCAGTAAAACAGTCTGTCCAGGCTTGCTCCTAATTCTTTTAGTTGTCATAAATGTCTAGAACAGAGACATTAACAGACACGTAGCAGAAACAAGAACTACAATCAAACAAACTAGGAAAAAAATGTACTGCACCATGAAAAAGAATCACTAATTCATAACTATTCAGGGCATAAAACCCACAAAAATTCAGTATTAATTGAAACCATCTAGCTGCCTAGGGATCCTAAATGAGATTCTCAGTCAAATTGTTCTACTATCGCTGATAGACAGTTGTGATGATTGCGGCTTTCTTGGACCTCAGGCCCCCATTATTAATCATGAATTCTGAGAAACAATGACAACAATTTAAATTCATGAATAGGATTAGTCATTGTGTCCTGAACCACTCAGGAGGGCACACAGGGAAGACATTAGACCAAGCAATTAAAAGTTCCCCCCAACGCTACAGACCAAGGAAGGATTTTTTCCATAGCATTTTTGAGCTGAAAACACCATATTCTCATGTTTTTCAAAGGGGTGCTCAGGGGTTTTGCTCGGTGTTTATTCTCAGTAGTATTTTCCTAACTACTCACATCCTTCCTCCTCTTGGCCGGTGATGATGTGCTCACAGCAGTGTGGATGAGAGTTGATAGTGCTGGAGCTGTTGGAATAAAATCTGCAGCTCCCAAGTGCTCTCACGTGCTTTTTAGTTGTCAGACAGACAGAAAAAGACACCGTTTTGCTGAAACAACAAATTAAAGAGGTGATAATCCCGCCTGGATGGAGTTTTTTCCAGTCCAAAACATAAAATAATAGTCCATCATTAGCATTTAACTGTTTCCAGGGAAATAGATTTAAAGCAATCAAGCTCATTTAGGCTTTGCTAGATCATGACAGTCGGGAGTGCCTGTCTGCAGGATGCTCAGCCAGCAGGAAAGCCACTTCTCAGCTGATTATTTCACCATGCTATTTGCCTTCGACCGCACACAAATTATCAGAAATGCCACAAAGCAATGCAGCATGCTTTGAGATGTCATAACCCTTTTGACTTGCAGCATATGCTTTGAGACAGAAAATGGGAAAATCGATACACTTAGATCCGATAGCCTGAATTTGCAAAGGCTGGGTATGCAGGAATTTCCCTCTGAATGGCACGTGTGCTTCTAGATCAGTTGTGGTACTGTGTGTCCAGAAATCCCTCTGCAACAATTGGATTTGATTAAAAGGTGTGCTCAACGTTGTAACTACCACCTTGAGTAAAGCTCCCTGGGTCTTCAAATGGTTTTTTAATTCATTTCCACATGTGGGAGCTGGCAGGCTGATCAGGCTGACTAGGAGCTTAGGTTGCAAGAATGAACACCAGAATAACCTCTTTCTTTGTCAAAAAGGAGGTCTCTGCTTCTCAATTTGGAATTCAGCAGACACGCAGGCATGGCCAGCTGGCAACTGGAGAGCCAAAGGGGAGGAAGAGCTCAGTGTGCTTTCCAGTGGCAGAAGTGGGTGACCAAAGATGCATCCCCCAAAGTTTTGCTTCATTTGCTACACTCCCTTAACCCCATTTGGGACACTTCAGGTGAAGCCATGGACTCACCTCTGTTCACATAGTTGTATAACCTACAAGTGCTACGTACTGCACTAAGCCTACCTGTCTGTGTTGAAAGGGCTTCCTTAGGTAAAAATCGTACTCATAGAATTGGAAAACAGTTTAGGTTGGAAGGGACCTTAATGATCATGTAGTTCCAACCTCTCTGCCACGGGCAGGGACACCTCCCACTAGACCAGGTTGCTCAAAGCCCCATCCAAATTGGCCTTGAACACTTCCAGGGGTGGAGCATCCACAGCTCCCTTGAGCAGCCTGTTCCAGTGCCTCACACCCTCATAATGAAGAGCTTATTCCTAATTTCTCATCTAAATCTCCCCTCTTCCAGTTTGAAGCCACTACCCCTCATCCTATCACTCAAGCCCTTGTAAAAAGTCCTTCCTCAGCTTTCTTGTGGTCTCCCTTCGGATGCTGCAGACATTATCTCATCATGCAGATATGTGGAGAATCAGATATAAAGCAGTGTCCTTACCAGGCTCTGTGCAGCCCTCCCGATGATCCTGACAACACCTCACAGTCTGCATCTTCCCACAAGCAGAGAAAAAAACAAATGCAACCTGCAGTAGCAACACTCCCTGCAGATCGATCCTGCCCGGAGGATGGAAATTTTACTGTCATCTCTCCTTGTGTCACTAAACAGACTCACAGCTCAAAATTGCCTTTTGGACTTTTAAGCTCAGTTAAAAAGTCTGGTATAACTACAGCAGTGGTGCCTACTTCTCCCTGTCCATGGGGAGGTGGAGCACAATTTTTGTAAGAGAATGAATTACAGTAAATATACTTAGAGTTCAGTTTATTACTTGCAAACAAAGCCTGCATTTTGACAAAATTCTGCCTGGAGTGGAAAAAAGCAGAACTTCCATTTATCAGTTCTGATTGCTATGGACACTTTGTGCCAATGCTCCAGCACTCTCTGCAGCAGTGCCCCATGGTGGGAGCCTACATCAAGGTCTTTGCTTAATGGTTGCTCTCCACAGAGCAGACCCAGCAGCCTCAGGCATATTTTCCCCTTCCCCCCCCCATCTTTCACAATATTTCCCCCCAAATTAGGAGCAAACATGGTGAAAGGGGTCTGTACACTGCTCTAGCAGCTCTGAAGCAGGGCATCACGCTTCCTCCAAGGCTCCTTTGAACAGAATATTTACAGCAAACCAACTATAAGCCATGCAGCTCATTCACTCCAAGACCAAAAATGCTGCCAGCCCTCACTATGTTCAGCACATTGTTCTATATCTCTGCTGAGTTTGCCACTATTTATTCCTGTGCAGAAGTCTGTGCACACACGGGCTCAAGGAAAAGCAGGAGCCATCAACCACCCTTCAACAGCGATGAAGCAGGAAGCCTGGAAGGGTTTCACCTGCTTGCTGACAGGACAAGGCAGGGTGATAATAGCATTTCTATTTTAAACCTCACATACTACAAAAATAGGATTATGCAAATATCCAGACAATCCCGAAGACAGAAAGAACAGCCTGGAATCTTAAACCTGGAAGATAGGAGTATATCTGCATAACGAAGGAGTCTGGCTTTCTCCATCCCTCCCTAAAGGTTTGAGTCCATTCTGTGTTCTCAGAGCCCATCTAACATCCACTCACATCAAATGCAGTCACAACCTCCTTCCTTTTGCTGAACACACAAACTGGAGCTGATGGTAGTGACATTCCCCTCGTTTTAATGTCAGAGCTGACCAAGCAGCATCTAAAACCCAAGCTGCATTTCTCTCTCCCTCGCAAATGTGCTTAAGCATCTCTGAGTAAGGAGCAGTGCGGGCAGTGAGCTACTCAGATATAGTTATAGAGAATGTACAAGTATTTTGAAGATTATCTTTTAGTTCTCTTTTACTGGCTATTCTGTAGATCCTATAAAAGTGTTTATCCTAAATCAACCTATTGCACGTTGGAAGAGCAATCTGCGTGACTGAGATTTGGTAGGTAACAAAGGACCTACAGGTCCCAAAGCTGCTAGATTCTGATTGATAAATTTTAATATTTTTGAAGGATAAAAGCAGTCTACATCTGCAGGCTGGGTGATTTTTCTTTTAATCTGCTCTACTTTCATTGTAGACAACGACTTTGATTCCAATAAATTATTGAATGGAATATCCATAATGTCCACATGAACTTCTTCAGTCTTTGGTGGGACAAAAAGTTACAGGTGGAGGCTGGCAAGGGAAAAAAAATGACCGAATCAAATTCTTTGGGATAAATAACTGGCTTTTTTTTTTTTAGTATAAATAATGAAATTAACTGATTAGCTATTTTTGGATTGAAGGTAAAGGTTTTAAGGTACAAGATGAACTGGGATCCTCAGCACAGGTGAGACAGGGAGCTGTTGGAGCTGGTCCAGAGGAGCCCCAGCAACGCTGGGAGGGCTGGGGGTGTTCAGCCTGGAGAAGAGAAGGCTCCAGGGAGACCTTCTGGTGGCCTTTCAGGACTTCAAGGGGCCCATCAGAAAGATGGGGACAGACTTTTGAGCAGGGTCTGTTGGGAAAGGACAACAGGTCATGGTTTGAAACTGAAGGAGGGAGATTCAGACTAGTGAGAAGGAAGAAATTTTTTTTTTACAGTAAGGGTGGCCCAAGTTGCCCAGAGAGGTGATTAATGTCCCATCCCTGGAAACATTCCAGGTCAGCTTGGCCAGGGCTCTGAGCACCCTGCTCTGGTTGCAGATGTTCCTGCTCAGTGCAGGGGGCTTGGACCAGATGACCTTGAAAGATCCCTTACAAGCCAAACCACTTCATGATTCCATAGTTCTCTGTTCTACAGCTTCTGTTGAAGGAAGAACAGGGAACACCAGGTACTTTCCACAGTGTGAAGGAATAAGGCCACGGGCACAGCTTTTATCAATAGGCAAACCACATCTGCTATGGAGAATACACTGAGCTGTACCTATTGATGTCTAAATGCTACCAGACGAACAAGTAACAACATATGCTACACCTAAAATCCTACTCACAAGATTCACATTCACAAATCCTTTACCTCAGCCACTCAGGTAGATCTTGAAATGCCCATGGGAAGGAATTCTTTGATGGCTTTGCAGCTGCAATGGATGAGATAAAGCCGTGGTGTCGGGATAATCCAAGAGAATTACTTCTTGCAGAATTACCTGCTGGATCGAGATCTCCAGAGAGCCAGGAAGGAATTTGGGAATGGCTCAAATAGGCATGGATGTGTTTGTTACACACTTTCAGCAGAGCACGAAAGCGCTCTCTTCCTTGCCATTTTGTTATTGTATGTATTATAAGTATTGGTAGAAACCTCATAGAAAGAAATAGCCTCAAGTGGGACTGTTTGACAGGAGGTACCCAGTAGAACTCTGCACATGGCGCTCTCCAGGGGACCAGGGATTTGGCAGCTCACTGCCAGCAAGGGTCCAAGGGAAGGGGTGAGTTCATGAAGCATCTTCATGCACTCTGGGAAACCAGGTCTCTGCAGGAGCAGGATAAAATAGAAATGAAAGAAGCTGGTTTTGGTTAAGAGTTAACATCCCTGCCAAGAGGTAGTTTGACACAGGGGACCAGGGCCATCTCCGGTATAAGTCAGTCAAATTGGTGCAGCTCTGGCAGGGATAAATCTGGCCTGTGAGATTTAGACTGGGGAGACAAATCTGTTTTTAAGAGCACTCCAGTCTGGAGAAAACTCATGCAGACGGCAAAGTGACTCCGTGATGACAGGTGACAAATGAACTCTGCCGTGACAAGTGAGAAAACTGTTCAGGGACATAAAATATTAAAAATGTATTTCTTACGCTCCCCCTCCCTTTGAGAGGGTCAGATCCTCAGATATGCCTCTGGCCTGCAGATGGGTTTAGGGTAAGAGCCCTAAGGCTGCATCAACACTTCCTGCTCAGTGCAAGTCCTGTGTTCGGTTCAGGAGAGAGCTTTAATATTTTATGCTGCTAACTCTGTAAAAGAGGAAAAAAATAAATAAATAACAAAACCCAGATGTAGACCAGCACTACAGCTTCACAGCATGTTTCTGTGCACTGGGTTTCTTGGTGCATGAAAAGAAAA
Source organism: Chloroceryle amazona (assembly GCA_027560015.1). Taxonomy (NCBI): domain Eukaryota; kingdom Metazoa; phylum Chordata; class Aves; order Coraciiformes; family Cerylidae; genus Chloroceryle; species Chloroceryle amazona. The sequence goes on from JANHFX010007301.1 coordinate 18,532, forward strand.
AAGTCAAGTCAGGAAAGGAATTTTTCCCCCTCCCTCCCTCTCCGTGTTTAATTTAATTGTGACCTTCCATTTTTTTTCCTCTAGAGAAGCTTGATATTACTTTGTAAAGGGCATTTTCACATTTTAATTGAAAAAGACAATCAGGCTGTGGCAGAAATTATTGTTCCCCACCTTGAAAATTAGTGCCTGGATTGGCTATTCATACCATTTAAGCTGAATTGAAGACATGGGGCCCGTGTGCATCTTAATGTGTAAATTACAGGTCCTCTCCCTGTAGAAGCTCCAAAGCAATTTGACTAAATAATGAAGGTCTTTGGTTCATTATGCAGCTTTGGAGAAGAGTAAGTGCCAGCAATTGTGCTTTTCCCTCTCGGTTTGGCAAAGTGCTCAGTTGGGGCAGAGAGGAACAAGTCAGGAGCTCTCCTGCTGGTCTTCTATAGGGGGAAAGAAGAGGGCAACTTTCTTTTTTAACCAGGGTGAGAAGCAGTGTTCACCTCGGGAGGGGAAAATAGGATAAATGTGGGAATTACAGATGATTTTTAACCTGTCCTGGTGAAAGGAGACACTCAGATGTTGCCTGGGCTCATCCTGGCTGAAGCAGCTTCAAGCTCTGCAGACCCTGTGAAGTTACAACATTGACAAAAAGGCTCATGGGTACTTCAAACAGGGAAAGATCAGAACAACTCAGTAGGTGTTTAGTGGAAAAAGCAAGTATTTAAAAATCAGGAAATGGGAAATGCTAAGCAGCTTTCAGACACCTTAATTAGAGATAACACCGCTCTTAATCTCAGAATTGAATTCATAGAAAATCAATTAGAACATTTAAAAAAATTGAGATTAGATGGTAAGAGGCAAAGATTAATCTATTGACACTATTATCAAGACAAAGGAACTGTCAGAGGGTTTATTTAGCAAGTCTACTACAGTTTTGAAAGCTGAAAAAGAGTCTACTTTCCAGTGAAAGTTGTAGGAAATAAAATTAGTCATTCCTTTAGGAAACACTTGGAGAAAAAAAGATACTTTGATAACACTCCCTTTTGGTAAACAAGCTGCAAGAGGTTGGTACCGGTCTCTAAGGCAATTCAGTACAGCATTGCTGAGGAGAAGCAAGTGACATGGCCAGATGGGCAGGAGGTCTGGATCCCAAATGATTGCAACCTCTGGCAAGAGGCACTGTATCTAAAATGTGGTTTAGCCCAACAAAAGTTTGGGACTTCCTTCCTAGCAAAGAAAAAAACCCAAACAAACCCAAGATCTGGCCAAGTATTGGACCTCCTAGTATTTGAGATCATTTAAAACTCAGTAAGTTTCAGTTTCCTATTTGCAGCTTAACAGACCTGATTCCTCTGAATCAGGCATCAAATTCAGACCCACACTTACCAAAGGGCCCCCTAATTCATGATGGTCACAGGCAAGTGAAGGTAACTAATTGTCTGCTCATATCAAAGGTGTTAGAAATGGTCATAAGACATCATAATGATGAGCTGCTTTAAAAGGTGCTGAGCTGGTAATTTTTATCCCATTTCCCTGGGAGAGAATTGCTGTTGTGATACCTCACATCCAGCAACACCCATCGTATTGCAATATATCACAGCCAGTAAGAGAAAGAGAAGAAACTGGCACAGATATGCAATATATCACAATTTGACACAGCCACATGAAAATGTGAAAAATCTTATTGATTTGTCCTCAGGAGCATAGCTAATTTGTAAAGTGCTCTTACTACAGATGCCTTAACATTCGTTGCGTATTTCAATAACAAGTAATTACAACTACAATATTTGGGATTGTGTAATGACAAAACATTCCTAAAAAAACCCTGAAGTTCAAGAAAGCATGAAATTCCATTAATTCAGATGAACTGTTAGTAATTACACAAGGTGATAAATTGGACTTTCTCTAATTGTCTGTAACAATTTCATATACTAAACCACCCCAGTTTCCTTGTTTGTTATCCAGTAACACAGAGCTCTCCTATGCTCATTCTTACCATGGACTGGTTTGGAAAAGCCTCACCTGTCCCTGAGCACTGTAAGGAATTTCAAACACATGACTGGGAAGCTGAAACCAATGAGTTGTTACTTGTAATTAGGTTTTTGTTCCCATCATATTTAAGAAGTTCCCTAATCCCAGTAAAACAGACCATGCCTTCACACACCCTATTGTGCAAGTGAAAACTGCCACTTTAACACAAAGAAGGCAGTTTTATACTAAAACAAATAAAATCCAAACCAAGAGCAAACACAAACTACCAACAAACACCGAAACAGATGTGAGGGGAATAGTGGTAGCAAAATGAGAAGAGATATATTCATTACAATCAGCAATTATGTCAGCCCTGAGCTTTAAAATACTAAAGGAAAAAAAAATAAAGCCTTGTGGCTGAACCTATTAATTAGCCTGTTAACACCAGCAATTGAGCAGGAACTATTTGTGTAGACCAGTTACAATTCTTTTCCATCTCCACAGATGACCAGTTCAGGTAGACCCCTCACCCCCCATTGTGGGTTTGCTTCCATTCTCTCAGTGGCAGCTCTCTACTGAGAAAAGCCCCAGTAATGGTCATCCTCATCCCAACCCCCCTATTCTTCTCAACTTCTGCTTGTGTTGTAGTTGAATATCTCCACTGAAGACCTCCAGGCCATATGCTGGCCTGTGACAGCAAAGGATAACTTCCTCGACCCCACTGGGGTACTATTGACCTACACCAGCTGAAAAGCAGCTCTGGTCTTCTCCCCAGTCCTCCCTTCCTACCTGGTAAGGAGCTTGAAGCCTCCTTCACCTCCACTGACATCAGAGGAAGCCTTGTCATTCTCTAGCTCAGCCCCTACCAACCACCATAGGTTTGGCTTGTTCTGAGCACCTACCTTTCTCCCTTAGCTCTGCAAACATTCCCAGCTGAACACAATGACTTCTCCCCCATCCAAATCCATATATTCCCACTCTTTACTGTGAAGAATCACTTGCTCATTTGAGCACGTTGCTCAGCCTCCATGAGCTCCTTATCACATCCCACTGATTAATTGTGCTATACCAACAGTAATCTGCCAACATGCACAATACTGGGGGGGGGAGTTGTGGGGTTTTTTTTCCCCCCTTAAAACTCACAGCAGATAGAGAATACAGCGTGAGGGAACTCACTGTTCATAAAGCGAGATAAATACAGACAAAGAATGGAAGGAACTAGGTGCTAATTTATTTATAGATCTCTGCAGAAACACTCAAGTTAGCGAATATACCATCTGTTAAATAGTCATCCTATTCCTAAGTGCGTATTAGGAATCTATCTGTGTGCCAAACACCTGATCTTAGCGATCTTATTTGAGACTCTTTTTGACAAGCAAAATTGCTACTTTATTAGATGATGTCATGTTATGTTATAAAGCAGTGCTAGGCAACAGTAACTGGGAGAGCAGAATGGTTGTGCTCTCTGGGTGTAAATGCCCATTCAGGGCCAAGAGAAGTGGTCTGGAGAAGAAGGCAGTTTCAGAATAATGAGAGCAAAGTGGAGAATCTGCATTTATGTTCATATTAGTGTTATTTTTTAATATATATTTAACACATTTCATCATTGAAAATACAACTCTATAGAGGGAAAAAGAATGGATGCACAAATCTTTTAGGCAAAAAGACTGCTTCTGGCAAAAAGAAACATTATTGCTGATGGTCCATGTCTTTCCTCTCTTTATCACCCTGGGCTACATAACAAAGATAGACAATTTTATAACCCATTATTCAATCCCATCTCAATGAGGTGTCATAATATTTCATAGGAGATGCTGCCTGCCTGG
>JANHFX010007302.1:0-42406 GCA_027560015.1 Chloroceryle amazona
CCTCCCCACTCCCTCCACCCTTCCTCCCCTGCAGAGGGGGCACCCCACAGAATCCCCTTGGTCGTGAGTGAGAGGGACATGTTACTAGGCTTCTGTGAGTCAGCCCTGGCAGAGGTTTGCCTGCCCTGCTCAGGGCAGATGGTGCTGTCTTTCCCCTGCCAGAGAGATGCTCGATTCTGCAAGGAGATGGTGTTACTGGATCGGTCTCTACCTGGTCGAGCTGCTGAGCAAGCAGCCACGCTGGCAGGTCCCAGCCATGGCGTTCCTTGTCGAGGTGAGAGCCTGAGGGTGAGCGCTGCCTCGCTGAGCTGCCTTCCTCCACTCTGCCCTCTCGTAGCTGCGGCTGTGGGGGAACCTCAGTCGCCAGAGCTGGGGCAGAGGGTGGGCTCTGCTGCCTGCCCTTGGCCCCATGCTGCTGGGGTGACACTTGTCCCCACCTGTGTCCCATGCCCCCCTTGTGCCAGCTCTCACTCTTCCATCACAGAGACAAACCACTCCAATGCAAGCTTCCCTCAGAGTCACGGCCTCCTTTGAGAGCAGTCCTCTCTTCCAGCATGGGGTCCTGGTGGGCCAGGTACTGGATCTTTCTGCCTTTTATTTCCCTTACACATTAACCTAGGCTGGGATCCATAAATTTAGTGTGATTCTAGCGCACGATCTCTCAGGTTTGTGACGCCTCTTCTGTGCAGACGGAGGTGGTTGCAGACAGATGGGGAGTTAGTCACAGCCTCTTCCTCAGTGGAAGCTGCTCTGGCCCAGAGCCAGCACAGAGCTGAGATGGGCCATGTGCCTTGGAGAGTCCTTATCTGTACGGTACCAGTTGATCTTGATGTGTTCCTGGCGTCAGGAAAGGGTTGGAAGGTTTACCTGCCAAAGCTTCTTGCTGATTGGTCCTTTCTGTGCATCTTGGAGAGAACAAGGTAGGCATTTTTGGCAGCTGCTTCTTCAGGGCATTAGCAGACCTTAAAATGGGGATGTGTTCTTAAACACAGCTCAGACATTCTGAAAGCAGCTGGATGCAGTTTGCTTTTCTCTGTCGATGTGCAACGGTTTGTCTGTTTTCAGGATGATACTTGACTGTGTACACGAGGTGGCCTTTAGATAACCAGTCACCCCAGGTCCCAGTGAAACCCCTTGGTGGTCCTCCATCCATGTGTGGACAGCTGGTCAGGACTGGTCTGTGCTCAAAATTGAGGCATCTGATTTTAACCTTGCATGGGTACTCACACACCAAACACAATGATGTTCCTTCAGATATCCTTCAGGATATGCTAGATACGTCCCGCTAGATTTTCCCTGACCTCGTGGATACCTTCCACATCTGGTGATACAAGTTACTTCCTATGGAGATGTCCTGCATCTGCCCCAGGGGTGAAGGCCCTGGCATGGGATGGAGAACCACAGCAAGATGGTTTAGAGGTGACCGGGCAGTGCTGGGTTGGACTTGATGATCTTAAAGGTCTTTTCTAATCCAAATGATTGTATGATGCATCATGGCCCACAGCTGATATTTGAGGCTCCTGGGGGAGTGGGCAGCGCCCAAGGCTGTGCCCCTGCATTGGGAGGGATGCAAATATGCTGCTGGACGTGCTTCTGGAATCTCAGTCAGCATGAAGGCAGTGGCTGGCTGCTGTAAATAATCCAGTTGGCGTTTCCCCGCAGAACAGCTGGCTCACATGTCTTTGCCCCTGGCTGTCTCCTGCTTTTCCATTATTAATTTGATTTAAAACATTGTTATGATACTGTCTCGAGGCAACTTTGTATCGAGTTATTTTCCTGCACCCCCAGGGTAGGAGGGTAGTAGCTTTTGTTTTATGCCATTCTTTTATTATTTTTTTTGTGTGTAGGATGTTAACATATTTCCAGTAAGTGTCATAAAATGGTCCTCTAAGAAATATGTAAATCTAATAATCTCCTTGTTAATTTATGATATGACTCTTCTGCTATGGGGAAATTTCTCTTATGGAAAAGAATATTAACAAGAGCCTATAAAATGCCTTTTTTTTTTAAGTAGCTGAAAACCATTGTGTGTGATCTGCAATGGGTGGGAGGCACTGAACTGACAGCTAAAAATACTGGATTGAGCAAGGGTATAGGAGCAGAGGAAGGGGCCTGCGAGAAAGCTGGGGAGGGGCTTCTTGCCAGGGATTGTAGCAGTAGGATGAGGCAGGGCAGGGCAACCTGGTCTAGCGGGAGGTGTGCCTGCCCATGGCAGGGGTGTTGGAAAGAGATGATCTTTAAGGTCCCTTCCAACCCAAACCATCCTAGGATTCTATGAAGGCATTTGCTTGGCTGATGGCTGGTACTGAGAGAAATGATTTCTGTAATTTAGAAATTAGTTTGGGGCCCTAATTAAACCTTGATTGCAATAGATTTCCTTTCTGTGAAAATTCAAATTCATAAATGCAGGATGGTTTCCACAGGAGCATAAAAAATGCAGACGGAGGTTGTAACCATGTGGCAGTACTGACTGCAGCAGACCTGCAAGAGGTGAAGTGTTCCTTGGTTTCTGCACGTCCTATTTTGGCTGGTGTGCCACTCTGTTGCTGAAAGAAGGGGCTAACTTCAAATTAATAATTTACTCACCAACTTCATCTTTTCTTTCTTGCTCACAAAATAATCATAATACTAATTCTAAGAGGACTTGTTTGGATGTTAGGAATATTTTGTGTTTTGTTACTGCTATCAGTTTAGAATTTGAGCTCCAAAGTATTAAGAATGTGCGGTTTTGTTGTTTTTAGTTAGAATCATAGAACTGTTGTGGTTGGAGGAGACCTTTAAGTTCAAGTCCAACTGTTAACCCAGTACTGACAGGTCACCACTAAACCATGTCCCTCAACACCACATCTACATGGTTTTTAAACCCCTTGAGTAATGGGGACTTCACCACTGCCCTGGGCAACCTGGGCCAGACCCTGACAACCCTTTGTGGGAAGAAATTGTTCCTCGTGTCCAACCTAAACTTCTTCTGGAGCAACTTGAGGCCATTTCCTCTTGTCATATCACTTGTTCCTTGGGAGAAGAGACCAACACCCACCTGGCTCTAATCTCCTGTCAAGGAGTTGTCAAGAGCAAGAAGGTGTCGCCTGAGCACCCTTTTCTTCAGGCCGAATAACCCCAGGTTGCCCAAGCATTTCTCATAAGACTTGTCCTGTAGACACTTCACCAGCTTTGTTGCCCTTCTCTGGACATACTTCAGCCCCTCAATGTCCTTTTGGGAGTGAGGGGCCCAAAACTGTACCCAGGATTCAAGGTGTGTTTTCCCCAGGGCCAAGTCTAGGGGGATGATCTTAGTCCTAGTCCTGCTGGCTACACTAGTGCTGATCCAAGCCAGGGTGCTGGTGGCCTTCTTGGTCATCTGGGCATAACCTGGCTCATCTTCAGCTGGCTGTTGATCAACACCCCCATGTCCTTTTCCACTAGGCAGTTTCCAGCCACTCTTCCCCCACCTTGGAGCATTTCAGGGGATTGTCGTGACCCAAGTGCAGGGCCCAGCACTTAGCTTGTTGAACCTCATCTCATTAGCCTTGCTAGATTCATCTCTAGAGCTGCTGGCAGATCAACACTCCCACCCAGCTTGGTGGTGTTGTCTACAAACTTCCTGAGGGTGCTTTTGATCCCCTTGACCAGATCACTGATGAAGAAATGGCTTGTATGCATGTGCTGATGGGGTCCTAGTGCTTATGTGGAGTGTAATGGTAAAACAGCTCTATAAATAGCTGTTGATGGGCTTAGATTAGGAACACTTGATCGCTTACTCCCACAAATGTTGTCTTCATGGAAACTTGAACACAACAAGTGTTCCTACCTTGCTAGAGCTGTACTTGTATAGAAATAGTTGCTTTGGATCATTTTTTCTCTAAGACCTGTAACATTTTATTTCCCTTAAAGCCTTGCCTCTTGCAGTTTGCAACTCTCCACTTAAAAGCAAAAAAAACCCTCAAAAGCTTGCTGCAAGCCCCTAGAATGGTCAGCAAGACATAAACCTGAACTCTAAAATCCACGGATTTGAAGATAACAGTCTTTACCCATTCCATAATTTTCTACAAACCTTTGCCTTCCTGGAGTTTGCACAAATATTTGAATGCGAAAAATCGCTGGTGTTGGTGGTAACTAACGCTCTTCTAGGCACTGAAACCTCAAGAGGCTGAGGAACTCCAATACTACTAGACTGTTAAATCAGAGAGTACTTAATGCTGCTGAAAATGCTTCAGGAGCACCACTGGTGTCACTGCCGGAGTTGGCTTATCTATGGTGATGTATATCTTTGTGGATTTCTGCTAGTGTCATGTGATCATATTTTCCTAGTGAGAATGCCCTCAGGATATTTGTTCTCATGCTTAGTACATCAAGAAAAGTAATCGTTTTTTTTCTCAGAGCTGGTCACTGCAGTCAGGTTTGTCTGCTAAATACAGGCACTTGGGGAACAGAGTCATTGTCTCGTGGTTGGTGACAGATCGCAATGAACAGGTGATTGTGGCAGGTTGACCCTATCTGTCAACTAAGCCCGCACTTGGTCACTTGCTCACCACACCCCAGAGGGATGAGGGACTCGACAGTCAGTGGCTTCAGAAGTGGGAGGTGAATGTTTTGTCTGGTTTCACCTAGGATTTCAAGTTTTACCAGGGCTTGGTTTGACTGGTGGTTTCAGGTAACTCACTAAGAATGCAAAAGGATATAACAGCAGAACTATCTGAGAATGTGCCTTGGGGATAGCGAGAAAGCCTTGAAAATTATCAGTACAGTCAACAAAACTTTAAAAAAAAAAAAAAAGAAGAGACACAGCTCTTCAGCTTTTCAGGTAACATTCTTTGCATCTGAAGATAATGTTTGCCTTGTATCAGCTCCGGAGTTGTCCCTGTAAGAGACAGGGACCTGCTGACCTAGAAGGCACAGGAAATATAAATATTGAAAGTTTCAAAGGCTCAGAGTAATGAAGTGAGACCTCTGAGGTTGTGCTGCAGCCTGTGATGGTTCAGAACATCACCCAGTATGTCACTGAGGTTTTGTTTGCTGTAATGTGTGCTTTCTGTTGCTTCACTCTCAAAGTCCACTTTCAGCAACAGCAGTAGAAAAACTGCCAGTTTAGGTTATGTTCTTCAGACCAGCAAGTGTGGTGCACCCCAGAAGTGCAGTGCAAAAGGCTTTAGGAATTGCCTCTACACACTTACTGAAAGGTTTCTTTTAATCTCTGTAAAATTACTATTAAGACATCGGTTCTAGAGGTTTTCAGTCTTGATACAACTCAGTGATTTGCTCTAGACCCTTCTCCAGCTTCATTACTCTTCTCTGGACATGCTCCAGCTCCTCAATGTCCTTCTCGGAGTGAGGGGCACAAAACTGAACCCAGGATTTGAGGTGCAGCCTCCCCAGTGCCGAGTCCATCAGGACAGTCCCTGCCCTAGTGGAGAGATAGAAAAAATATTTACCAAGTTCATTACAGACTTAATGAAGCAGGATTCTGAGAGGTGGGATAGCAAACATCTCCCTTCTCTGGATGCCACAAAGCAAAGCCACAGCTCTGCAGAGAAACATTTCATTTCATGAAACAATTTTATTTTCAAGCCCCACTTGGCATTACTACAGTCCTGCTGGCAGCATTTCCTAGCAGCTCATCTAAGAGGGAAAATCTTTAAACCCCGTGGTTGGTTCAATAGTTAAAATTACCATTGGACTGGCTACAGCGCTGCTGCGGCTCAGCAGTTAGGAAGCAGTTTTATGTATTCAGGTTCTGGTGGAATATTAACTGGTCCCAGCATGGGACCCTGGCTCCTTTTCTAGGGATGAAGTGGAAAGCTCGATGTTATCCGAACTACCGCAGCAATTTGGTGGCGAAGTGTGCTGGAAAGCAGTATGGACTGTGGGGCTCCGGCTGACAAGTTCTTTCCATTCAAGTGGTTTGAGCGGTCTCATTTCTTGTATTTCATTACCCCAGTAGCAGTCTGATTGATGGCAGAGAAACTACTGCAGAAGCAGGTCCAAACAGTGTATCCAAAGGTTTCCTCCTTGATCTGAGGGAGCGTCATCTTGGCTCTGGTTGCAGAAGAGTTGAGTGTAGCACAACAAACTCTGTCTTGAGAATCTCCAGCTCAGTTTAAGTCCTCTGCATTGTGGTGCTCTGGCATCTCTATAGCCACAGAAGACTATTACTGGTCTTCCCATGGCACAGGCAGCAGCAAAGGCGAACTAGGAAGCAGGAAATGTTGCAGTTGAACATCTCCAAAAGCTGGGAGAGAATGTCTTCAGCTATGGTGAACGAGGAGAACGGATGTGCAGGAGATACTCTGGCTTTTGACAGGGCAAAGTTTCAGTTGGCGTTTTTGATCATGTTCCCAATGCTGAAATCCAAGTTGGCTGGTAAATAAAATGCCCACCCATTTTTTTGGAATATGCGCCCACATTCACCTCTCTCCAAAGCAGTGCTTGGGTGGGATGGCGCACACGTGGTATGGCACTAGCCAGTGGGGTGGCCCTGGCAAGGTTCCTGTTTGGGGCTGTGTCTGCTTGTCCACCCCAGGTACAGCTAGTTCCTGTGCTTGTGTGCTCACGTGCAGCTCTACCAACTGTCACACAAACTCTTTCCTGGGGTGTACCATGGGTCAACAGGTTCCTTTTCCAGGACCTTGCAGCAAAAGTGGGGAATGAATCCAGTGACCATCAAGGCCCCCTAGGCAGTTATTTCTGCAGTGTCTTAGAAGTTCATGGCCTTAAAATGCTTGCAGTATGAGTGATACTTCCCCTACTCAGTCACCCAAGGAGTCAGATCTCCCCAGTGTGCACCCTACCACCCCGCAGTCTGACATCCTAACATCTAGAAGCGACTTTATCCTCTTCCCCATTAAGTCTGAGCCCTGGTACTTTGCATGCTCCCATGTCTTTCCTTGAGTACTTATCTTTTGGGACATTCTTAAAATGACCCTGCACCACATAGTTCAAGTGGAACTGCAATTTGAAGGTTAAGGGAGGAGTTTCACACATGGGATCCTCAAAATGAATATGGTAGATGTGTCTCTGCTTTGTGAACAGTCAGCGATGGGTGAACTTGCTTGACGGCAGCAGTATCCCTCCCAGCTTCCATGGACAGCCTTTAATTGCTTAAAACCCAGGCACATCTCTGCATCTAACTAGAGGTATTTCAGTGGCTCTGTTGTGGGGTAGTTGTGGTAGAGCGATAAGATATGTGGCCTGTATCTGGAAACCAAGACTAACAAGTGATTCCTGTTAGCTAAGAGCTGAGGTGTTATGTCCAGCTCAAACTACTAATTCCTTATGTTGTTTTCAGTACTGGAGTCAGGCCACGATATTTCAAAAAGCCTGTTAATTTCTGTGTTGAAACTGAAGCCTGAGCCTCAGGGGGACCTGACAGGGAAACCAAATGCTTAGCTGGGCTCAGGCTTATCAAGAGTCAGAGCAATGTGGCAGCTTTTCTGGCATGTACCAAATAGTGGAAGTCCCAGGAGCTTGCATGGCAAACAGACCTGGCGTGTCCCAAGGGTCTGCCGTGTACCAGTGAGGCTTCTGTTAGATGCTTTGGTCTGCAGTGGGGTGGTGTTGGACACATCCGCGTGGGTTGGTTCCCATTTGGTGCTGAGGTATCATCCCCTCCTTGGGGAACACCAGCTTGTAAGTGCATCCAGTTGCTGCTGAGACACAAAGGTGCTGGGTCTGGTGCTAAGGAAAGAGGTGACTCACTAGCTTGAAATGGATAACTAAAGTCTAAAAGCAGATGAAATAACTACATTCTGGCTTTGGCCAGAACTATCAGGAATTCAGTGTTCCCTTTTAGTTGCAGCCCTGGGAACAAGATACCGTGGCCCATCTCTTATCAGAGAACTACTGCTAATTGAAGAAAAGCTGACAGCAAATATTTACTCTCAGATCAATTCTGTTTAAAGTGTAACGTAGTAGCAGAGCTTGGACACAGGAAGGTCAGGTGTAGGATCAAGGCTACATTTATATAAAGACAGAGGAATATGCACTGGAAACCCTTGCTTAGAAAGGGAAAAGGCCAGGGGATTTTGAAAGTCAAGTTATGAGGATCTTAATTTTTGTCCTCACACTGACTGTTTTCTCATGTTCAGGTAAGTCACTTGGAATGGAACCACATCCTCTTTTTTAAGGTGGTTTTGGGATGAAAGCAGAAGACCACACTGAACTTCTAATGTTCACACATAATGAACTTCTAATTATGTTCATCTCTCAGGGTTTCCAGTGTATGACTATGAACTCCCTGTCACAGAAGAGGCTCTCAATGCTTCCATCACGAAGATCAATTCTCGGTCATTGGGAACAAACCTGTATGGTGTTGTCAGGAGCCATGTCACAAGAGTAAGTGCACAAACAATCGAGATCCTTTATCCAAAATGTGCTTTGTTGTGATGGAAAACTCTTTTTCACCTAACTCTGGAAACCCATTTTTAGTTGGAGTTTTCTGATGCTGCTTGGAAGATGGTGGGTTTGGGGCATTATCTGAAGTTATGGCTTTAGGAACCTAAGTATTCTTTGTGTCCTGGTTTGTAATTAGAAATACTTCAAGAGTTCATATTTTCCATACCTTGTATATTTCCATATATTTCCAACATATTTCCATACCATGTAATAGTAAACTTTGAGGGATGTCTTGTAAGGTTTTGTTTCAAAAGTGGTTTTCAATACCTCTAGCTAACTACTTTGAGCATAAAGTAATGTGGTTCATCTGAAGGTCTCAGCTAAACACCCTCATTGCTTATTAAATGCCACCACAAACACATTCAGGATTCTTTTTCCAGTCTGTATTTGTGTCATCTGTCTCTACACACCAATTCTGGTTTAAATCTGTCCAAATGCAGGCAGGAAACCTCTACCTGTTTTAATTTATATTGCCAAGATTTATATTGGATACCTGGAGTTAGGGAGTGAAAGCTTCCTAATTTAAAGCTAGCATGTCCGTGTTCTTGAACGTTCTCAGAACCATTGCATTTTTATAGACAGCATGGATCAAGTCTTCTGCAAGAATGAATGACAAGATGACTCTTAGATTGATCTAGTTTGGAAAGAAACCAAATCGTAATGTGTCAGCAAAAGCCACGAAACCCTCTGAAGTTGCAGCATTTTACACATGCTGCCCATGGAGGCACCCAAGCTGACAAGGAGCAACTCTATAAACAGCGCTAATAGAATTGCTTGTGGTTGTGTGATTTACTTTCCAAGTCATGTATTTTCAATAGACTTCCCAGCAGTCTAGATAGCAAAACCAGAGTTGTTAGCACCCTGGTTCTCACAGAATTGGGGGTAGCACGCAGGGGTTATGCCGTGCTTTCTATCCTTGACAGCTATAGGCCCTCCAAACGAGGGTCCCAGAATGGCTGTGGGGTTTCAAGTGAAACCCCTGTGGAAATCTGTTCTATGTTGCTGTTACCAAATCTGCCTAAGAGGCTAATGCCTGAGCACAAAAAAAACTTCCTCACACTTGGTAATCTGCTCTGAGTTGGGCACTGAACCAGAATGCCCTTATGTCTTGCTTCTGCTTGACAAAGACCCAAGGCTGATGCATAGTGAGTAAAGAAGAATGACAGGAGCTAATTCTGTGTTACGTCGATCTTCCTTTCACCAGGTTGACATGTGGAACAGTGATGCCTATAGACTAGAGCTGCAGTTCAGCATTCGTGAAACTGTCTGCACGAAAGCTTCGGGGAGAGACCCATTCACGTGTGACTTCAAAATTGGGCCTTTCGTGGTGAGTGCCTCTTGTGTGAATGTGAACTTCACCTCCCCAGTTCTGTGCAGGATGTTCTGAGGACATGTTGAAACACTACTGGGACTGAAGAACGCAGAATGACTGGCTTTCTGAAAACAAAACCAAACAAATGTAACCTGTAGCATGGAGTGGGTGTTAGGTGGGAAGGGTCAGTGCTGGGAAATACTCCAGCCTGGTCAGTAGGGAACTGCTGTGAGCTGAAAAGAGGATATGTGTGGTGGAGCAGCAGGTAGGGAAAGTGTCTGTATGCTTTGGGACCAAATCCTGGAAGGAAGGTATGGCTTCTTTTTTTAAGATAAGAGTGTAGAAAGCTGCTATTCGACCTGCTTTTTTCTATCTTTCTGTGTAGTGCAGATCCCCTCTGTGCTGACAGTGCTAATCATAGACTTGTTTGGGTCAGAAGGGACCTTTCAAGGTCATTTAGTCCAACCCCCCCTGCAGTGAGCAGGGACATCTGCAACTAGAACAGGTTGCTCAGAGCCCCATCCAACCTCACCTGGAATGGTTCCAGGGATGGGCTATCAACCACCTCTCTGAGCAACCTGGGCCAGTAAGCATCTTGTGTGTGTGTGTTGGTGGGACACCATGGAAATGGTGGATGTGGCTAGGTTTTCATTAAAGATGCAAGGGTTGCCTGCTACAAAGGTATCATCATTTCCTAAACAGACACCAACCCTCTTCTTGGGACAATATGGTATGAAAGATAGCATGAGGATTTCTGTTTTCTGAACTTGGGTGGCAGATTTTGCTGGAGCTTCTGTCAAATCATAGAGACAAATGTTTTAAAGGTAGTTTAACTTCTAGAGGTGGAGCTGGCATCAGCTGAGCAGCAATTCTGTTTGTGCTTGGAGATGCCAGACCTGTGAAAAGGATTTGGAGATATTCTTTGACCTCAAGCAGGCTCAAGACTTCATGCACCTATTATACAATAACCTGTGTATTAATAAGTGGAGCACTAACCAGTGTGTAGTTGTATGCTGCCAGACATATTGTTCTGGCCACAGTCTGCTGCAATGATTTTTTTTTAGGTGTATAGTCTTAGAATCATAGAATGGTTTGGGTTGGAAGGGACTTGAATATCATCTCGTTCCAAACCCCCCTTCCATGGGCAGGGACTTCTCCCACTAGACCAGGTTGCTCATCCAAGCTGGTCTTGAACACATCCAGAGATGGAGCATCTACAGCTTCCCTGAGCAACCTGTGCCAGAGTCTCACCACCCTCAGAGTCTTGTTTAAGTTTCTTCCTTTTGGAATTTGCTTTTAAAATCCCTGTGCATGCTCCTTCCCCTCAGTGGAAATCTCATGAGAGTGTTTGCGTAGTAGCTCCCTCTACAAGATTTGCACTGTTTTGATTTGTTACAGCCAACTGCTATCTGCAGAAGTGTCGTGGAAGTCTCTAGTGAGTTGATCTCAAATGTTATTGTGCAATGCCATCGTGGCACATCCAGCTCCGAGTCGATGAGCAGTGAGGAGGTAAGGAAGGGGAAAATAAATTTCTGCTTCTGGTGGAGTAAAAATTCTGCTTATCCTCTTTTAAAGCGAAGTCTGTTGTATATGTGTGAATTGCAGCTCCTGTTGATCAGAAAACTGAATATGGTTTGAAATCCCAGCTGTCTCCTGTCATGCTTCACTTTCTGTCAGCTGATAGGCTTGACCTTGCTTGATGGGTGCCTAGGGAGAGTGTGAGTCCTTGCAGCAGTCTGGCACATTCACCAGCTCCAGCACTCTTTCTTCATTGACGTATAGAGAATGGGCCTGGAGAACAGTGACTGGCATATATTGGAAACAAATACTGATGACTCTGTCTCTGTTACTAAACCCAGCTATCAGCTGAGTAAGTAATCATAAAGTCATAGAATAGTTTTGGTTGGAAAAGACCTTGAAGATCATCAAGTCCAACCATTAACCCAGCACTGCCAGATCACCATTAATGTATGGCCCTCAGCACCACATCTCCAAAGCTTTGAAATCATTCCTGGAATGGGGACTTCACCACTGCCATGGGCAGCCTGGGTCAGGTCTTGACTACCTTTTGGGGAAGAAATTGTTCCTAATGTCCAACCTAAGCCTGGCACAACCTGAGGCGATTTCCTCTTGTCATATTGCTTGTTCCTTTGGAGAAGAGATCAAGCCCCACCTGGCTCCAACCACTTTACAGGAAGTTGTCAAGTGAGAGGTCTCTGCTGAGCCTCCTTTTCTCCAGGCTAAAGCACTCTGTGTGCCTCAGCTGTTCCTCACAATACCCTACCTATCATAGTAGAGCTGAAGAACATTTGCTCTACTGAGACTTGTGTTCCCTTTTTGAGCCCGTTTATTTTTTAAGATGTGATTAAATGCTGATGCACCCTGTAAATTCCTGCTGTTTCCAAATCATGCCAGTGTCCACTTTTTCCATGAACTGACACTTGAACCTGTGTACCTGCACTCACAACACAGATTTAAAGTGGGTTTTGTTCTTGAGGATTATATGCACGGAAAAAAAGGTTGTTTCACAACCCAGAGGATATGAACAGCTTTTATTTTTGAAAGGGCAAGTGGCTAAACTAATAGATTGAAGCAAATAGTATTCTGTGTCACCTTCTCTTCATTTGAATTGCCAAAATAGATTGTGATTTTATTTTTTAATCATATTTTTCGTTCAGAATCTCTA
The DNA here is from genome assembly GCA_027560015.1 of Chloroceryle amazona. NCBI lineage: Eukaryota > Metazoa > Chordata > Aves > Coraciiformes > Cerylidae > Chloroceryle > Chloroceryle amazona. The sequence continues at coordinate 12,387 of JANHFX010007302.1, forward strand.
TTCAGAGCTAGCTTTTGAATGCACCACAGGAAGTCTTGATTTGCAGAGCAGAAAGTGAAGTATTGAAAGGTATAACATGGTCCTGGAGGTTCAGTTTGTCCTCTCTGGGTTAAGCATAACTTGTGTTTAATAGGGCACACAGTATAAACACTTGCTTTTACAAGCAGACATCTACCCACAAGCCTTCTTTAACCATCAGTTAAAATTCAATGCTGCTGCCAATATTCCTGCTGGGGATTATATTTCCTGAAATGTTAATAAGAAGTAAATGTCAAAGGGAATTATTGCACATGAAGAGGAAAGTATTTCTTTTCGTCGAGGGCTGCAGCAAGGGCACTGTAGCTCTTGCTCTAGACTTGTAACTCAGTTCAAGGTATCTCAGCCTGGCCGAGATGACATGGTGTAGCTGTGGTGGATGGTGTTGGTGTGGCTCCTCTAGTGCTGGTGGGATTTGGATAGGAGAAGGAATTGTGACTGACTGAGGCTGGGATCATATCACTTGGATAGAGACCAATGAAAGAATAGTATGGAGACCTTTTAAAAAAGTTGGGATAAATGAGGAAAAGAGGTGCCCTCTGTGACTGCAACACACTAATTGCTCTCCAGACTCTGTTCACCTGGCTCTATCTGCACTGCAGAAAGCTCAGGTAAGGTGTTGCAAGGTTTAGAGCTGGTCCAGTCACTAGATAAATGGCAGACTGTACTTTATCAACCCTTCTCCCTTCCCAAAGGAGAAGAGAAAGGGGATAAGTGACAGAGACTTATGGGTTGGAAACAAACTAAAATAGCTTTAATGAAAATAATAATACTCAGGAAGACAAGGCTTAAGCCTCTTCTTCAAGGCTAGTGTCCGAGGAGGACTCTATCCATTCGGCCTTTGATCCTGGTCCCTGTGTTCCTGAATCCAGCTCCTAAATCCAGTTCCAATCTGCTGCTGAGTCCAGTCTGGGACTTCCCCAGTGCCTGCTCCACAGCATCAGAGGTGACAGTGATGTAATGGCCATCAGGGTCTTGGGTTCTGTATTGGCTTTGTATTGATATTATTTTCATTAAAGCTGTTTTACTTTTCCAGCCCTAAGTTTCTCTCCCTTATCCCCTTTCTCTTCCCTTTGGGAAGGGAGAAGATTTAATACAGAGAGTCTGTCCTTTGTCTTGTGGCTGTCCCAGCTCTAAACTTTGACAGGTATGAAGTACAAAAGATGTTGACTTGAGAGCCTTCCTGCAACTGCAGACTTCCTTAGCAACATTGCTGCTTTGCAATAATATTGGCAGTAATCTTGGTTTCAGAGAGATTAATAATGATGTTTGGAATGACTTTGGTGATCACATAGTACCTGATTAAATAAAGGCAAGGCAAACTTCTTGATGGATGAGCTTTTTAAAGAAACCTCTTTAATTTACAGATGATGCATATGCCCATACTGAACCCCAGCAGGCGAGGCAGTGGCCATAGAGCAGGTAAGCCTTGCTGGACTGTCCTGTTTGTCTTTGGACCATCTGAAGGTCATCTGGCTGAGGGAGGAGAAAATAGGGAAGACCAACAGTTTGCTTGGGTCATGGCCAGCTGCTTTTTTCTTTGCACTTTGTCATGAAATTTTGCAGAATGATGAATGAACACATGTTTTAAAGCATACAGAGCTCATGTATGTCTCTGTGTTCTTTTATAAGAAGATGCATTTGCTCCTGAAACCTTCCCTTCAAGGGGAAGAGGCAGTGGCCGTGGAGACTGGCATAAACCCAGCTATTTTGGCTCTGACAAGATTGAATAATCTGGTTTGGGTGAGTACAATTTAAAGTGTAGCTTTTATGCACCCTAGATCTGTAGGTTTTGCAGCAGGGTGGGAAAGGGACTGCTCAGGATAAAGCAGCTCTTTGGGAATGTGAATCTCAGCTGAGAGCATGTTAAAAGATGTTTTACTGCAGGCGTTTGTAGGACTCCCTTATGGGGAAGTGCAGCGACAGGAACAACACTGTCAGCACCATCAACAGGTGTTGATGGGCTCACAGGACAGGGGTCTGACCAATTGTCAAGGCAGGATAAGATGTTTTTGACTTTCCTGTTGGTGATTCACTCCTAGGAAGACATCCCAACTAGAGAGCTCATGGCTTTCATTGACTCTTGAGTAGTCCATCCCTCATACTCGCTCAAACCCCAATGTCCTGGTGTGCAGGTAGCATGAACAGTGTGCAAGAAAATCCATCTGCTGGCCCCAAGTTTAGTGTAGGGCTCAAGCCTTGGGCTACAGTTCCGCCTTTTTGCCTCCATGTCTCTTGCCTTTCAGAGACATGTTTCTGTCTGATATTTCATGGATACTTTGGTCCTTACCCAAATTGGCTGGGCTGTCACTTGGGATCTGGAACATACTGTGGCTGTGTATTGGCAAAGGCACAGATGAGTTGTTGGGTGCCCAGGTCTTTGAGGAAGTCACCTGCCATCTGTGTGCTGGTGCTCTCCTCCCACCCATGGCTTGATGTGTCTATTTATACTGCAGACTCCTGGAAGAATGGCAATGTCTTTCTGCTGAATCTGATGTAACAGGGCCCCCAGACCACACAGTTCAGCAAACAAAAGATGAACTTAGTAGTAAGGTACCTGGAAGAACCAAGGTGCCGTTTACCGAGGGCAAGTGTTTGTTGCAGAGAAGCTGTGAAGGAGATGCTTGGAGCCCAGTTAATGAGAATGATAATGAAAGGTGCTCATCTATACAAACCACCTTTGCTGACCTACTTCTGACGCTCCATGTGGGAGCAGCTCTAATTGCTGCTGGTAATTTACCTGCCACCTCACAGAGTTCATCTAAAGGGAATTGGTTTGGAAAGAGTTTTAAATGCAGACATGAGAGCATGTCTGCAAACACAGAACAGTTTTAAAGTAGTTGGGAAAGGAAGAGGAAATAGCATCATTCTTTGTGATGACAAAGGTTTCGCACACTCGTTTGGGTACATATGGTTAGCAGGTCTCTGTCCTGCAGAGAGTGCCAGCACTGAATCCTCCATGTTCATGGAGCTCAGTTCAGGGCTGCTGCATTGGAAGTGAGACAGTTATAGCTGTAATTCAGCACCGATGACCCACCAGAAACACGTTACACATAAGCATATCCATAGAAAACCTGTATGTGCTGAAGGAGACGTACCTCTTACTCACCAGAAACTAGATATGAAAGAAAAACTCAAGTCATTTTGCTAGGTTAGGTTTTTGTAAAAGTGGTTTAATTAAATCCAAATGTTATTTGATTTATCCAGGAGCCAGTAAAAGTGATAGGCTCTTTTAACCACTGCATTTCCTCTTCTTGGTGGGGCATGGGAAATATATGGTGGGTTTTGAGATGGCTGTAGCTCAGCTGGTTTAGCTGGGCTGAGAATATTTTGGGGGAGGCTCGGGAAACAGCAATTTAATAATAGAAGGCTTTCATCTTGTACTCAAAGAACCTATTGGTGACAGGCAAAGCTAGATAAGTTCAGGAAAGAAATGAGATGTGATTTTTTTTTACACAGCAGTGTGGGTAACTGCCTGCTGCAAAAATTACTAAGGCAAGTGGCTGACAGAGTTTTTCATGCTGGATTTTACATTTTCTGAACTAGATCTTCTTATCTTCTTGGCTACAGGAATTATTTCAGGGGAATCCTCTGCCTGACTTTATGCAAGAAGCTTGGCTAAGTGATCTCACTGTGCTTTGTGGCTTATTTTTTTATTTATTAGAATGTGCTAAATATTCAAGAGAAAAAAAAAATCAGTGCAATTGTTACATAAAGAACTTTTTCAAGTCTGCAGTCTTCAGCCCCACCAGTCTGCTGGTGTCTGCAGGAGTTAGCAAACTGCGTATGAAGGAACCACATCAATGATTAATAAGCTTACTTCAGTGACAAGTCCTAATCAGATTTTCTGGATTTGTTTCCCAGTGCATCTCTGGAACTGGGGAGATTGTAAAATTCACGTGGCATGCCAGTCTTTCCATCAGATAGCTCAGGCACATGAGTGAGTGACAGCAGGAGAGCTGTACAACAGCCACTCACGGGTTAACAACCTTTACCCACAACAAGTGTTAAGGGCATTGCTTAGCTTGGCCTGCCAGGGATGTGCAGAACTTGTTGGAACTGGTTCAGTTGCCACAGTGTCAGCAAAGGGGAACGTTAGTGATGCAGTTGAAAATCTTGTGGAGGAGGGACGCTGCTTGTTAGTGCACACACAACATGAAAGGCTTTCTGAGTCTGCACAGGTATGAGGAGTTATGGATTCCATTAAGCTGGAATCTTAATGGTGTTTGTGGCTCTGAATTGCAAAGAGGAGCCTAAAAAAATGGCTCAAACTCACCTACCACCTTAAACCCCAGAAAGCAAAAGAAAAGGGCCTCCACGCTCTGCTTTCCCAAATTCAAGTGCCTAAGGCAGATGTGGGTTATTTTTTTGTGCAGGGTGGAGTCTGACCTATGACTTCTGTCTGCAGTGTCACCAGCAATGCTTCATTTTCTTGGGCAGGAACATTAAAAAAGCTCCTGCCTTTGCTTGCAATATACATGTAGATTGTGAATGATGATTTTCTCTTACTGCCATTAATCTCACGAGGAAAGTGGTCGTTTTTTTTTTAACAGACAATCAGATTCCTTCTGTATCAAGCCAAGGGGCTGTGATTTCCTCCTCGAGTTGTCTGCATTTTTCTTCACATGACTCTGTGACTGAGTTCTCAGCTGGCAGAGCTCACTGTTGGCAGGGATGCGGTGATGGCAGTTGTTACAAGCTGATTATCAGCCTTGCAGAAGGAGAAGTGACTAGACTGGCATCCTTGAATATAAAGGTTTTGGGGTTTTTTTTCCAATTGAAGAGTATCTGGCAACATAAGGCTTCGTCTCATACCCAAGAAATCCAGGATCTAGCGTTCAGAGTGCAATGGATGCTTGTTTGTCTGTCTCCTATAAAAAAATAATGCATCAGGGTGCATAATCCTCCTGGGGCATGAAAAGAAGAGCTTTTATCCCCAGTGTCCTCATTAAGAAGTTGCTTGATTTTGGTTCCAGTCTTGTATTCTCATGTCTTTGTATATTCTGTCTTTGTTTTTTCCTCTCTGTTCACCCACCCCACTTCCTACAGTTTTCAGAAAGCAGCTTAATGCTTTTTGGGAGAAAAAAAAAAAAGTGAAGCATTAGAGGGGAGGAAGATCCCTGCAGAATAGGATCTGTTGCATAGTGCATGAGCTCTGTATCAGATCAACTTTGAGAGTGAGAGCTAGAGTAATTTATCACTCTGGCAACGCAGAGGAAATGTCAGACTACTGTTACGTTCCTCCTGTCCCAGAGTCTGTCAGTGATAGCAAAGTCCTTGGTGCCAGCCGGCAGCTGTGATAGCATCCTTTCATCTGTTCAGAGGTGAAGGACTGAAACTGGAACAGAACCAGGTGGGAGCTTTCCTAATGCTCAGGTCAGATCGTGGTGCAGAGATGAAGCAGAGGTGTTACAGCAAGGAGGAGAAATGTAACAATCTCTTGTTGGTATTCAGAATGGCAGTGACTTCTGCCTTGCCCTTTGCCCACCTCTTCTGGATATGTTTTGAAGAATTAGACCCACTGCTGCACTGAGGAAATTATTCCTGCTTCTGGTGGATGTGGAGCTTGGATCAATCTTTAGACTTTGCCAATAGCAAGCCCCTTCATCTCATTCTGTGAGAAAACCAAGAGGACTTTACTAGAGGAACAGAAAGAAAACCAAGAGGACTTTACTAGAGGAACAGAAAGGGCTCTCGGCTGTCTTCCAGCCTATTGCTCAATGTTGCTTTTTGCAAGCACTAGGAGTGAGCTTGTCAAAGGACCACACATGTTGTGAAGGACCTCTGGAAGCCCAGACCTGGCTCAAAGCAAGGGTGGGTTCATGAGGCTGTGTATAACTGAGGTTTGAATATCCCAGGATATAGATCCCTCATTCCCTCTGGGCTCCCAAGTTCAGCATTGGAGCACTCTTGGGGGAAGATTTTTCCCTAAACTGATCTGGAATTTCCCTTTTTCCCACTTGTTCTTGTTTCTTCACTTGTCACTTGGTCCTGATTCTTTGGCCTGCATCCCCCATCTCCAGGGCTGACCAGGACTCAGGCACTCTTGGACAAGCTGCTGTCAGAGAGTCGCTATATCCGTCACTGCCACATGTGTGGACACTCCTTTCTGGCACAAATGAAGCTTAGAACTTTTACTAACAAAATTGTCTTGCAGAAAAATTTCAGGTTGTCATGGTGACAAACTTGCTAAAGATACAGTGCAGGCTACAGACTGCTGTAGCAGCAGGCACATGTCCCTTAGAAAAACATATCTCCCATTTCTTCTGCATATTGCACCTCTTAACTCAGACCCATTTCTCAGAAGACCATACATCATCTTATACCCTCAACCATCTCTGCTTTTGTGACTTTACAAACTGTGTTGTCATGTGTCCCATGTTACTTATTTCACTTATTGTTGATTTTTCTATCAGTCTGGTTTCTTTTTTTTTGTCCTTTTTTTTTTTCCCCATTACACTAATTAGCAATTGATGCGGCATTTGTGAAAATGTGAAGTGTTCTGCATATGCAGGTTTCTTTTTACAGATTCCTCATGGCGTGATTCTGATGCTAAACAAATTAATAAGAAGCTCAGTGAAGCTGAGTACATTTTTTCCGAGGCTGCGGGTGTTTGGTTAGTTCTATGATGTATGAGACAAATTTTGAGCTATGACATTTCTCCACCTCTTCCCTTTTTTTTTTTAAAGTAGATTGGGAAATGAGAAGAATCAAGATTCAAAGATCCAGCATGGGAAGGAAGAATCTGATGCCAGGTTCCTGATCAAGAACCTGTTTCCTTTTGCGCGAAAAACTGTAATGAAGTGACAGCCTTTCCCTAAGCCCACTTTCTGCAGTGATGTCAAGAGGCCATTGGATGAGCTTATGAGATATGCATCGCTTGTCACTCGGTAGCTGCCCTCTGATGTGTTAGAGGTCACTGGGAGGACTGCCTCAGAGTAACTGTGTCCAGTATGTGTTGTACCATCTCATAATGATGATGTTAAGAGACCATTATTCCATCATTTGTTCTGTGTTGCTCTCTGCTTGCCTTGTAGTCTTCTGTAATACTTGTAGCTAATTATTGATTCATTCAGACTAATAAAGGCACTTAATTCCTTTTCCTCTGGGGTGTAACAGCTGCAGACAAGTTATCTTGCTACAAATCCAAAGACTTGAGTTTTAGCCCATCAGCAGTCTAGCTTTAATGAGTACTTGGCCACTAATCTGGGGAGCTGAGGGAAGCTAATGACAGTGTTTGTCAGGTATGAACAGCTTTGGGAACAAGGCCTGGTTAGAACAGACCTTTGATGTGATCCTCTGGGAAATAGGTCCTTTCAGTCTGGTTCCTTTCTCTCCACCTCATGCAACAGAGCCAACCCTGTGGCCCATGGGGAAGGGAAAGGTTAATGTGCAGTTTTGGGGTTTTTTGGTTTGTTTTTTATAGCTTTGCCACCAAGTTTGCTCTTTGGTTTTGGTTACGGTGTTAAGCTGGTATTAGGACTGTGCTTCTAGCTACACTTAGTACAGATGTAACCCCACTGGACATAAACAAGTATCTGTATGTAAATAGGTGACAGAAGCTGTTCCTACAGAATCCATCATGTACATAGAGAGGGTATAGAAGAGGTGTTCTTCATGTAGTTGGGATAACAGCAAAGGTTCATCTGTATGCTGGGTTGGTCACAAAGGCACCTGATTAATGGAGTCATAGAATCGTTTGGGTTGGAAAAGACCTTTAAATCGTCGAGTCCAACCATAACCCCAGTGCTGCCAAATTCAAGTGCAGTATCAGCAGGATTATAAGGACTAAGCATCCCTGTAGTGCTGGGATTTTATTCTAACAGAGCTGTAGACTGTGAACATTGGAGACCCTAGTTGCAGCCCGATCTCTTTGAGCGATTTGATTCCCTGTGTATTACCCGATGCCAAGGTCCCACTGAAATAGTTTTCCACTTACCAAGCACTGTCTGAAGCATGGCTTTCCACCACTCCTGGCTGCACTAGAAAGAAACCAGGTGAGGAGTTTGCAGTTCTGGGAAAAAATGTGGATTTCTCCCTGTCTTTACAGCTTTCTTTCCCTGTTTCTAACTCCATTTCTCTGTTACAGGAGGGAAGAGGCCTCTTGGGAAGGTACCTGTTGCCTGAGTGCTGGAGATACAGGTAGGTGTTTTCTATCATGTTCATGGTGGCTTTGATTGGCAAAACTGGATCAAAGTAACAGGTGAATTTTCTGAGCCAGAAACTGTCAAGCTGTTTGGCTGAGTACAACAATGCCATTTAGTGCCAAAGAAATGGCATGGACATTGTTACAAACATTGGTGGACATCACGTTATGTCTGCGTGGACTCAACAAAGCTATCTCCTTCAGGAAGAAGCATCAGCAGGGTTTTAAGCTCTGCTTCCATCTCCGTTCACTCCCAGCACACAGTGCACTGGCTTGGTTTGCAGTTCTGCTGCTGCACACCGAGTACTTGGATGTCTTTCTTGGGAAGCAACGGTCATGGGAGCTGCAGATTTGACCATTGGCTCCTTATCAGTTATGCAACTCTCCCACCTTTCAAAATGAACTGATTTTTCTCTGTAAAGGAACTCTAACATCCAGTTTGACTTCCCTACTGATTGCAGCAAGGTAACCTGATTTGTAGGGATTTCTGTCTCATAAACATGACAACAAGTAGTCAGAGGAGTCCTTGATGATTACCTGTAGCAGCAGCAGGGAGTAGGAGGTGGAAGGTGCTGATAAGGTGTAGACTAGAGGCCCAGCAGAGGAAAGACTGTTTTCCTTTCTCATGGTAGTTTTACTTTGCCTGTGTGAACAGAATCATAGAAAAATTTGGGTTGGAAGGAAACTTTAAAGGTCATGTAGTCCAACCCCCCTGCAATGAGCAGAGACATCTTCACCCCTTCCTTCACTGTGAATGCACAGCTCCAGCATCCTTGCATCATTTGTTTCTCTGCTGCAGTTGAGTCAGTTTTACTGAGCATCTTTTTTCTTGATAGTTGTGATTTCATACCTCTGTGCTGATTTTAGGTAGAACCATGACTCTTTGTTTAAAAGCTGGTGGAAAGAGTTTACCTGCTTTCTGAAACTCCTGAGCTTGAGTGATTGTAGCTTTTGATTTCTTATGTAGATATGTCCTAGGCAATGACATAGTGAGCAGAAGAACTTGGCTGTTCTTCTAAGACCTGACTTTGTCTCATAGAAGGAGTGAAGTGGATTGACATGTGGGCTGGCTTCAGCTGTGCTTGTACTCTTCCCTATTTCATTCTTACTTTTCCCAGTTCCCAGCAGACAGTTCTCTTGGCCTCCTCTTGGCCTGTTTTCTTTTTTTCCCCTGTAAAATGCATTACAGGTACTTTAAGCTCTTTGCTGCCTGCATGCAAATACCTTCACACCTATAAGCTGATGCAGCATCTGCTGTGCAGATGTTTATCTGGCACGAGGGAGTAATATTTTCTTTGTCTGCATTACTCAACTCTTTCGTGGTCTGAAATCGCTGACTCAAGCACTTGTTGCTCCAGCATACCAAGGATAGTTGCTACAGATGTTCTCTTCCAACTCCCATGTCTGAGAGTTCGGTCTGAAATACCATAATCATGTCCAAGAGCAAATCTCTTCTTGCTGTGACTGAAGCCTGAAATCATAACTGCATTCTGTTTGTATTCAGCCACATCCTCACACTTGTTGACTCCCAGCCTCCAAAACTGCCTCTCTCTAAGGGAGCAAGCTCAATTGGAGAACTTTATTATCAAGCACTTTTTGTTCTCCTGCACCAAGAAATATTTTGATGGGTGAGAGTGATGATCTGCTTGAGTGCTGGGAGGATGTACAGAGAAGTCTGGCCAGGCTGGAGCAAGGGGCTAAGGCCAATGTGATGAGGTTCAACAAGACCAAGTGCCACATCCTGCACTTGGATCACAACAACCCCCTGCAACACTCCAGGCTGGGGGAAGAGTGACTGGCAACTGCCTGGTGGAAAGGGACCTGGGGGTGTTGGTCAACAGCCAACTGAAGGTGAGCCATCATATGCCCAGGTAACCAAGAAGGCCACCAGCATCCTGGTTTCTGTCATCACTTGTGTGGACAGCATGACTGGGGCAGGGACCATCCCCCTGGACTCAGCACTGATGAAGTCACACCTTGAATCCTGGGCTCAGTTTTGGGCCCCTCACTCCAAGAAGGACATTGAGGGGTTGGAGCATGTCTGGAGAAGGGCAACAAAGCTGGGGAAGGGTCTAGAGCACAAGCCTTGTGAGGAGCAGCTGAGGGACCTGGGGTTGTTGAGCCTGGAGAAAAGGAGGCTCAGGGGAGACCACTGGTACCCAAGGAACCAGCGACAGGACAAAAGGAAATGGGCTCAAGTTGTGCCATGGAATGTTTAGTTTGGACATGAGGAAAATTATCTTCCTTGAAAGGGTTGTCAAAGCCTGTCCCAGACTGCCCAGTGCAGTGGTGGAGTTCCCATTCCTGGAGGGATTGAAAAGCCATGGAGATGTGGTGCTGAGGGACGTGGTTTGGTTGTCACCTTGCAGTGCAGGGTTAATGATTCGGCTTGATGATCTTAAAGGTCTCTTCCAACCAAACCAATGATATGATTCTTTGATTCTGTGAGTTATTGTCCATTAGCATGATATATTCTCCATGGCTACCCTCCCCAAGCTATGAGTTACAGTGGCTTTGTTAAGTGAGAACCGGGGGTTCATTAGGTATAATACCCCCTTTTTTCTAGGTTGTACAAATGACATCGGCATTCTGCATTTAGCACAGGAAGGGGGAGTTCTGCAAAGAGCAAGTTGCAAAGTACACCAAGGAGGAGGCAAGTTTTACAAGTGGACCGCCGATTTTGATGTTGGCTTTTGCTTGGAGACTGAAGATTTATCATAGAAGTATAGAATCATTTTGGTTGGAAAAGACCTTTAAGATCATCAAGTCCAGCGTTTTATGCAGCAGCAGGGACAGGGAAGGAGCTTTGCCCACACTGCTTAGAGGCACTACTTGCAGTGGGAGGAATGTGTAGAGTGGAAATTCTCCTCTTGTAGACTTTGATGTTGTTCAGAAACTCTGAAACCGCAAAAAAAGGGAGTGCTGTCTGAAGGGCAACAGCAAAACCATGGGGTATTAGACTGGGGTTTTCTCCATACAGGAGCTTTGTAGCAGTTCCTTTGAGCCTTGCTTCAGCTGAAGGTAAAATGTAGTCATCATTTCAATGCAGAACATCCACACCAGTTGTAGGATGAGGAGAGAAGTGAGGACTTAGTTGACTTGGAGTCATGCAGTAGTTTGGGGGTTGAGTAGAAGCAACCACACCTACCTGCTGAGGCTGGGGCAGTGTCAGGAGATCTGTTCCTGTGCACAGTGTGTCCTACATAGAGCTTCAGCACCTCACTTTGTCCCCGTGGAAGGAGGGAAACTGCTGACTCTTAACTCTCCATGAAAAGGTGGTAAAACCAGTGTTCATGTCAGAATCAGTCCTTTCAGATGCATTTTTCTCTTTTTGTTTTCTTTCCAGTATACCCCAACATTTTCTGTGCTGACTGTTATCTGAGTGGGAATTCCTGTGGTGTGGTATTGATGGACAGCACTGTACTGTGCTGTCTTTGCTACAGAAAAGCTGTCCTCAGTTCATTTCTTGTCCTCCAGTCAAGACTTGGGAAAATATGGTGGTATCTGGACTCTAGGGTGCCTCAGCATTTCATTTCCCAGACCCTCACTTGTCCATTGTGCTGATAGATGCTCAGTGGTAATTGCTGAGTATAGTGCTTGGCACTGGTTTGGTTTGTGCCGCCATGAGAAGTGTGCTGGTGTGTTGGCAGCCCCAGAGTAATTCTGTTCACTTGGGCCAGCTGGGAATGGGTAGAATTAACCTGCAACTAAGAGCTTGGGTTCAGTGCTATGTGAAACTTAAGGTCTAAGGATGATGGGGACAATCTTTTTATCAGGGCCTGTTGCAACAGGACAAGGAGTGATGGTTTAAATTGAGAGAGGGGAGATTTAGACTAGAGAGAAGGAGGCAATTTTTTCCAGTGAGGGAGGCAAGGCCCTGGATCAGATTCCCCAGAGAGGTGTTTGATGCCACACCTCGGGACCATTCCAGGTGATGTTGGACAGGGCTCTGAGCAACCTGCTTTAGTTGAAAATGGCCCTGTTGGACTAGCTGACCTTTAAAGGTCCCTTCTAAACCAAACCATTCTAAGAGTCTCTGAAATTTCCTGAAGAGCAGAGATGACCTCAAGCGAAAGAAGGTTATTGCTCATCCTGAAGGAATGTGGAGATTTCCTGGCATACGCTCTACCGTCAGCAACCTAATCTCAGGTGGGTGACAAAATGGACTGACCCCTGGATGATCTCTCAGAAATGAAGGATGGGTTTTAATTGCCAAGCCCGTGTCCTAATTCAGAGTGGTGAGATGATGGGATCAGGACCTCAGCATTTTCCAGGCTTGACTCTACTGCAGAATGCACACTTGTCAGTATGTCTGCAAGCGTGAGTTCATCTTGGAGGCTTGGGAGGGCTTAAGGAGTCTCAGCTGTGCTATGGATGGAGCACATTCCTCACAGCAGAATTAGTCAGGAGCTAATGCTGATCATCGGCATTGCTGCTGAGGCTGCTTGTGAGATGGCCTGGCCACTTCTGCTCCTGCTTCCCACTGGTGGTGATGCCCATTAGGTGTCAGAATTGAGTAAATGCAAGGCTGGCACAGGGTAGATGGGATCCCAGTTTTCCAATAATTAACTTTTCTGTTTGTTTGTTTCTCCTGATTTCTGGTCTGCTGTGTGATAAAATCACCTTTGAGGAAGGAGGATCCATTTGTTTCAATGGTGAAGAGAACAGGGGAAGAGGAGGAAAATTACTTTGGACAAAAAATACTCCCTTATGTGGCCCTAGAAGGTGTCCCAGATGATCTTGGCCAAGGTGACATGTTCTTGTAGTTTTTTTCATGTGGCACCAGCAGGGAAAGCTCATTCTCACATGCCTTGCTGGCTGATGGTCAAAGGTGGCTTAAAACAGCTCTCAGGGAAGGAAGCACTATGTTGAGTGACTTGTTGAATGTGCTTGTCCTGGCCTTAGCTGGTTCTTCTATTCCCAGAATGCAATGTTCTGTTCCCACCTACTCTTTATACTGTCTCTGTTTCTTTCTTGGTGAAACAATAACTTCCCATTGGTGATCTTTGCAGCACAAGAGTCCAGTCCTGACTTTGTTACTACTTCCTGACTGAGCTGGAAGTCTGAATCTTTAGCAGCAGCAGACAAGTAAAATACTTTTCCTAGCATGAGGAGGAAGCAAAACAGAAGTCGATCCTTTACTGAGAGGCTGTGAGGAGAACACTTCCATATCCATTTTTTTCCCCTCATTTTGTTGCTCTAATCCTGTTTAACTCCTCAAGCACTGAAATGCTTGGGGACCTTTCAGAGGCATTGATCATGGAGTAGCCAGACATGTGGCCCTCCCTGCTTTCCAGATACTGTTTGTTTTTCAGACTGATACTGAAGCCAGCCCTCTCTGTGCATATCTCCCTCAACTGTCAACACGTGTGGCACTTGTTGCTAAGACCAGCAGCTGATTTCTTCTCCAGCATCAATCCAGGTAGCATCAAATGGCCAGTAGTGCCCTTGTCAGTCCTCTGTGTGTTGATGGCTTCTGAAAAGGTGGTGGTGATGTGTCTGTGGGCGTTGCCTGCCCTCTATGACAAGCAGGGAGTCCGTGCTAGAATACCAGCGTTAGACTGGTGCTACAAAGGGAACCCTAAAACATAGGGTTTAACCCTTTCAGGGAAGTCAGGCTTCTGGAAGTGGTCTAGATCTTCATTGCAGATTAAATCAGGGGGAGGTCAAACTGGAAAAAAACAGATCCCAAGAAGGAAATTGGGATTTCTTGTTGGCCTCCAGAGACCAAACTGGTTTAGAACATTAGTTGTCTGTGAGACTTGGAGTAGAAGGAGGAGACCACCAGGAAAACCACAAAGCCTGGCAGGATCCCAGGGCCCATAGGCCATGATTAGTGAGAACTTAAAAAGAATCTTATGTGCTTTTGGAGTCAGAATGTTTTTCTGAGCAGTAGAGAGGTGCTGCTTCTGGCTGAGTCTCCTGATCTGGAATGAATAATGGAGGAAAAAACCTAAAACAACCAGACTCCCAAATTGAAGTCTGTTGATTTAAATGAAACAAAAAGCCCATAATCTCATCAAAACAGATACTGTGCAGAAGAATGAGAGCCAGAAACATTTAAACCTGGAAATGAAAACTAAAAGCCTCATGTCCACACCAAGCATATAAATTGAAATTATCTTGAAAGTATACTTGGAATATAACAATGTAGGGAAGTCTTGCCAGTGCTGTTCTGCAGAAGAAGGTTCAGAAGTGTTTGGGGTGGAGCGGGAAAGTAGAGGCCTGATCTAGACTTCCCAAAAGCCTTCTGATAAACCTTTCTGAAGAGAATATTAGAGAAGTGAAATAGGCATGACATGAGGTGAAGTGTCACAGCTCAAAAACTGTTGTGGACAAAATTATGAAGTGAGGGGACAGCCGTCCTCAACAGGCATCATGCTTCTAGAAAGGGGCTACATGACATCTGTGGGTTAGTGGGATGGGGCAGCAAAGGCCCAATACATATCTCTGTGTGTGTTTTAAAGGTCTTTATTTTTCTTTCATGGTTGAATACCGCATACAGTCTTGTTCAGCAGGGAGAAATCTCCATTAAGCAGGATTGCGAGGTAATTTGTAAGATCTAGACAGGGAAACCTGACCGACCCCCAAAAAACCCCCCCAGACCCAACCAAAACATAAAGGAGGGGTCTAAGGACCAACAAAGGAATATTTCTATATTCTTCCTGCTTAATGGAATGGTCTTGCAGAGTATTTTGAGGAGAAGAAGCACTGACTATAGGAAATGCTAGGGCTGATTGCAAGAGCATTTAACTTGTTTGGTTTTTGAAGCTGAATAAAAACTTTGTTTTATTAATTGCAAATCTTTTATCATCTTGAAGAAACTGAAAGAAACACTCGCCACGGAACTGTTTTCAGTTTATTGAGCTCCTAAATGATTTTGTAAGTATTCATGAGTCCTGATGGTGAATTCTCTGGAACAGACAGTATCAAAAGGTGGGTAGCCCGGGCCGCACATCTTCTTTCCTAGCAGAAAGAAAATGTTCCACATAGATGAGGTTATTGCATTGAGAAAGACTGTCATGAGCAGCATTCAAAACTTGCCTCTTTCAAAGGCTCAGAGTGGCAGGTCTGTGTGTCCGCAATGTGTTCAGTAAACCTAAACACAGCCTTTTTGTCCAAAAAAACTCAAATGCCAAGGCCTGCAAATATACCTACTGAAATGGGGGTGCGTGTCTGGGGAAAGACCAACAGCAAATGGTTGGGTGCTGTTGCTGTTTGATGGTGGTTTAAAGGCTGTTACAGATTTCATTCTTTCATTGAAAGAGGATGGAAGGAACAAAAGCCCGAAGCTGAAATATTAGGCCTTGGGTCTCTGCCCCAAATGCATGACAGAATCTTCTTTAAAATGACTGTTAATTATGACTGTTTCATAATGAAATCACTATTTTGTTGCTTATTGTCATTGCACAATAGGTTATGTCCTAACAGGTCTGAATTTCTCATCCATCTCTGGTTGAAACAACTCTGCAGAAAGTTGTCAGTAATCTAGTTTCCCTCAATATACTATTTTTAGGTGAACTTACTGTTTATTGAAAATGTTGCACAGTCCCACTGTGAAGAAAAGCACAGATACTCGGCGTGGTGCTCGTGCCTGTCATCGATTGACATTTGCAGTGTTGGCTCTGCTAGAGAAGAGTAAGTTGGAGCAGAGGGCTGGAGTTCCACAGGGACATGCTGGTAGGCTGGAGCCTGCCACAGTTTGAATGCAAATGCTGCTGGTGATACAGGAGGCTCCATCTATTTTGTATTCATACCCATGCTCTGGTGATACTGTAGGACTCTGGGATTGGCCTTGCATGGGCTTCAGAGGCCAATGTGCCCAAGAGCTTGGCTTGTAGGATTGGAGTGTCATCTCTACAATGTGCACCTCTGAGCAACTAGAGCAACTGTAAGACTCAGGTCTGAGGTTTAAAATCATCTCTGTCTTGGGTCTTTGATGCAGGGGCTATTAATTTAAGGACAAGGCATATGTAAGACTTGGTGTTAAGTGTTTTTCCTTCTAACTCTTAACACTCTCAGGTGTGTCACTCTTTATAGAGCCCTGGTATAAGCAGTGGCAGAAAAAAGTGGGTTTGTTTCACCTAGGAGCTGTCAGATCCAGGTGCCAGTTTGGCAGAAGAGGGAGTTTATTTTGCTGGTGCCTCCTCTTGCATTCTAGAGAGAAGGATGAACAGAGGAGATTACACACAGAATCACAGAGAATGGTAGGGGTTGGAAGGGACCTCTGGAGATCATCTTGTCAAACCCACCTGCTAAAGCAGGGTCACCCAGAGAAGGTTGTCCAGGATCACATTGTCTGTGCAGGTTTGGAATCTCTCCAGAGAAGGAGACTTCACAACCTCTCTGGGCAGCCTGGGCCAGGCTCTGGCACCCTCATAAGAAAGAAATTTTTCCTCATACTCAGATGGAACTGTTCATATGTTCCAGTTTGTGCCAATTGCCTCTTGTCCTGTTACTGGGCTCCACTGAAAAGAGTCTTGTCCCATCCTATTGACCCCCGTGGGCCCTTTAGCTATTAATCAGCATTGATCAGATTCCCTCTCAGTCTTCTCTACTCCAGGCTAAACAGCCCCAGGTCTTTCAGCCTTTCCTTGTCACAGAGTTGCTTCAGTCCTCTCAGCATCTTTGTAGCCTCCACTGGACTCTCTCCATTAGTTCCCTGCCTGTCTTGAGCCAAGGAGCCCAGAACTGGACCCAGTACTCCAGTCTTTCTAGGGCAGAGTAGAGGGGGAGGGAGAAGAACCTCCCTCAACCTGCCGGTCACACTCTTCTTCATGCACCCAGACAACAGAACTGTGCATGGAAGAGCTGTTTTTAAGTTCCAAACTAGAAAGGCATGAAGGCTTCCTTTGCCTGTATGTGCGATCTGCCAAGAGTGGGAAATTTCCTGTTTAGTAGCCCATGACATATGGCAAAGTTCAGTAAAGGCTAAGCTGAAAGTCTTGTTAAGCATTTTCTCTTGTCCTTCTCCAAGTCTGCTCTCTTACCTGCTGTCCGCCTGAGTGAAAAGTGTGTCGCTGCTTCCCTGAAAAAAACACCTCCCTAGCTCGTAATGTGTTAAAAACCATTGCAATTGCACGGTGCAGAGTTGGGAAATGGTGTTCTGAATGGCTGAGCCTGGCACGGTCCAACATTCTTTGCCAGTTTCCTTTCCACTAATCCCAATAAATATAACCACAGGACATGCCATTGCATGAAGATACAGTGAACAAATGCTTTGCAATTGTTAGGGACCCATAGATACTTGCTAGGGTGGAGTGCTGCCCAGTTTGAAGTTACTTGCTCTTTTCAGTCCACTTCAAGAGTAGAATTAAGCAAGTCAGCCACCATCTGGTTCCAAGACACTGAGTTGTCTCTCCTCTTTTCTCCTTGCTCATCCTGCTCTTCCCTGATCAGGGACAGCCAGTTCAAATGCCCAAGTAAAACATGAGCTGAAAACATGAAAGGCAGGGAGACAAGGCAGTTCTTGAAACTAGGTTAGAGATGAAACAAGCCTGAAATTTGGCAGCTGTAGGCAAGGCTGGGTGGCCTGAGGGAAACAGCTCAAAATGATTGATGAAATAAATGATTAATGAAATGGTGTGATTAGCCTATCGTGGGATTGTGTTATTGTTTGGATCCCAAAGACAGCAAAGGAGAGGAGCCACATGGGTGTGAGTGATGGAGAGGAAAGAGTGCAAGAGTGGCACGTCCCAGAAGGCAAGTAGGTCCCTCACGTCAACCTCCTGTTGGCTTTATTGCACCCCGTGGGGTTTAAAATATGCCCTTGCTATCACCCTGTTCAGGGGATTGATGCATCATTTGGTCTCAGGATTCACCATCTGCACAGCTCTCCTTTCTCTGTGCAGGCAGCTCAAAAAGAAGGTTTCTAATTAGGTAACATTAGTATTGGCTCTTACCTTTGCTGCCATCCACTCAACACCTGGGGAGAGATGTTTTTATTTTAGTGTATCAGGAATATTGGGTCTCCTGGACTTCCAATGGCTTTCTGTATAGGGGCAGTAGCAATCTTGGGGGTTCGGATCTCATTCTACTTTTTCCTGGATGATAATTATTTCAGGAAAGAAGCACACTGACATGAGTTGTTCAGAGAACAGGTAATCTGTCATGCTGATAGTTGTGTCAGTGCAGCCTAAATAAGAGATCGATCTGTGTTTACACCCCCTGATAACTTCTTGGAGACGGAAGATTGCAGAACTTGGAGAGCAGCTTGTGGCAACTTGTTGCATCTGCCATTAGATTAATAGTTTCAGACTTTGGAATGACATAAGTATGCCCTCGAAGGCTTTGTTGTGGGTTTGTTGGTTTTTTTGTTGTTTTTTTTTCCCAGTTAAAAACACAAATACATCACTGTTGCTCAGGTCCGAATGTTTACAGTGCAAAATACTGCAAATTAAACTCTTGTTCATTAGGATTTATCTTGAAGAATCAGTCTCTTTGGGCCTATCAGATGATTCCTTTATTTCTAGAACTGCAGACACATGCATTGTCTTTCTGTGGTTAGTGTGTCCTGCCAAGTGGCTACCTCCTGTATACAAGCTTATAGCAATAGATGCACCAGGAAGATACTGTTTCTCTCAGAAACTGCAGCACCTTCTGGTGCCACCTGGTTCAGATGGCCGGAGACTAAATATATACATGGGCATGTACACATATATATGTGTAAAGAATGATATATCAGGTCTTAAACTAAAAAAGGGGAGACTTAGGCTAGATAGAAGGAAGGAATGTTTTGCACTGAAGGTGGTGAGGCACTGGCCCAGGCTGCCCAGAGAGGTGGTAGGATCCTGTAAGGGTGGTTCGATAATACTTTGGTCACCAATAGGGTGATTCATGCAGGCGTGCTGTGGGTACTCATGGGGTGGGTACAGAGCTGCACGTATCCTGCCATTGAGATCGTGTTATCTCCGCAGGGATGCCTGCTGAGCATGCGTGCTGACCAGATCTCCTGTGCCCAGGGCCCATGCATCTGCCTGGTCTGTATCTTGGGGTAAGTAGTGCTGCTTTGTTTGCTTTGTAGGAATAATAGTGGTATGGAACACATACAGTAAACAAGCCATGATAATTAATGATAACTTCGTGCAGTATTGGTTGAATACACAGATCCTTGACACCCTGCTACAGAGCCCCATCACTGGAAAAATTACAAGTGAAGCTGGATGGGGCTCTGAGCAGCCTGCTGTAGTTGAAGGTGTCCCTGCTCACTGGAGGGGGGTTGGACTAGATGACTTTGAAATGTGCCTTTCAGCACAAACTATTTTATGATTATTATTATTATTATTCATAACAGCAAGACCGCATCTTGGGGAGTGCATGATCTTTCAAAGGTTTGGATGGGACTCTTGGGCTGGGTGACATCACTATTTAAATACCGAGGTGGATGTCAGGTACTTGTTAATTAGGTAAGCCCAAAGCCATAAGCCAGTGAATTTGGCTGGCCTTCTGGAAGGCATTGACATCAGGAGATAAGGACCTATTATGAAATCATTGAGGTGTTGCACAAGAGCCATTCCCTTCTCTTGATCCTGCTGTCAGCAAGGCTGTTTGGATGGCTCCTTTACTTTGTGGGACCTGTGTGTCTCTGAGGAAACTTGTTCTTACTCCTGCCATTCATTTGGGGTATGTTACCATTAAATGTCAGTGGAGCACCGTGGCTGTGCCTCTCTTTGGTTGAACATCAAGAAGCATCCAAATGTCAGGGTTTTTTTTTTCCAAGTACACAAGCTGGATTTTTTTTTTTAATTAAGGGATTAAAAGAAGGAGGCAGAAATAAGATGTCCATGTGATCACTCCATGTAATCTATGATGTCCCTGATGCTTCAGAGGAGCTGTGTGACTTCCTTTGGTCCTCAGGAAAGCCAGACCTTGTAGCCCTTCCTTTGCTGCAAAGGTTTCCCTTGATGAAATAAAGTAATTTTTTCAACTGAAACCTCTGGTGCATGGAAAAATATCGTGTCATGTCATCAGGACCAACCTTCTAATGTTGGATTGCTTCTGAGTAGGTTGGAAAGCCCTTGAGAACAAAGATCTGTAAGACACATTATTGTCATGAGACAGAGAGAGAAAAAAGAGCTGTACAATAGCCAAGTACCCTGGTCTTTTCTGTGATGGTATTGGTAGAGATTCTGTGACACAAGGAAGACATCTTTATTTTCCTATAGGACTGCTTCCTTGTAAGGTCTTGGGAGCTGAGAAGCCTTAAGAATAATGTCATAGCCCAATTTCTTATTCTCACACTTGTCTGCCACCATCCGCTGGCTTCTGGAACGGCACATCTTGCAGGCTCACTGGGATGCTGGGAATACAGAGGGTAATGCTCAGCTGCTCTTCTTGCTCTTTTCCTTGCATGTTCTCCTTTCCTTCTGCTGGTTATGAAATGTACATCTCAGGGTGCTGGGAATCATGACAGTCACTGACTTTGGTTTCAGATGCCAGACTGTACTTGTGATTTGATGCTTTTTTGGGTAGAGTGAAGGATGAAAACAAACTATATTTCTTTAAAAGATAGGATATAAGAAGAAAGTGGTGCAGAACAAACTAAAGTGGCATGCTGAAAGAGACTGACAGGATGGTTTCATAAGCTGCTTGCTCTCACAATATATTTTTTTTTTTTAATTAAAAAAAAACCAACCAAACCAAGAAGCTTTTCCAAATGAAAGGTGTCTTCAGCATGCTGCACCTTGTCTTCTCTTGGTTTGAGTGAAAGGCAGTGATGACTGTGCCCCTGAAAGTGTCAGTGAAAATGCAAGTTCTGCTGCCCGCAAATTCCCAAGTAAAAGGCATTGTGCAAATGTCAGAAGAGAATCTCAAGGCTTAAAAAATCAGCTCTTGTTGCTTTCACCTTAACATGAAAAGATATGCAGGGGTGGGGAGAGGATAGAACAGACAAAAACTAAGCCAAAAGTAGGTCTATCTCTGAAAGCAGTTTTCTGATCAGGAGGTCCCACATGTGGTGTGTTGACCTTGGCCAGATGCCAGATGCCCTCCCAGATGTTCTCTCACAGCTCCTCCTCATCAGGACAGGGGGAGAATTTAAGATGGAAAAGGTCATGGGTCAAGATAAAGATGGAGATCATTTACCAGTTCCTGTCATGGGAAAAACAGACTTGCCTTGGGGGAAATTAAATTAAATTTTTGCCAGTTAAAATAGATTTAGAGAGTGAGAAAGAAAGACAAAATTTAAAACACCACCACTTCTTCACCCAAGCTCAACTTTACTCCTTCATTCCTGACTTCTCTACCACCTATCAGAGGATAGGGGTATCCCCCGAGGGACTGGGGATGGTTGTGGTCAGCCCATAAAAGCTCTTCTCTGCTGTTCCTCCTTCTTCACACTTTTCGCTTGCTCCAGCATCAATTCTTTTCATCAGCTACTGTCCTTCAGGATAAACTTGCCAATATGCGGGCTCTCCATGGGTGTCAGTTCTTTCAGGAAATATCCATCTGCTCTGGCATGTGGCCCTCCATGGGCTGCAGTGTGCACATCTGCTCCACAATGGTCCTCTTCATGGTCTGCAGGGAAATACCTGCTCCCCTGTGGTCTCTCTCTGGGCTGCACCTATTCTCACTTCTTATTCTCCGACCCTGGTGTTCTTTTTTTTTTTTTTATTTTCCTCACTGCTCTCTCACTTTTTTTCCCATTCTTTAAATGTGTTATACCAGAAGCACTGGTGCTTTGTTGATCCAGGCAACGTGCTCTTACAATTCCACTTTCTGCAACCAGCATCTCCTTGGTCGTGGACAGAGGCAGCTATTAGAGCAGCTATTAGATTGGAGAACATGGTCTGAGGCATCAGGAACCTGGACTTGTGGGCAAACAAATTTGCCCTTGGGGCTTTACTTTCTAAGTCCAATGCAGGAAACAACATTGACCTTCTCTTGTGAAATATTTGGAGTGCCTTTGATAACGGTCCTAATTGAGCATGTAGTGAGATTGCCAAGTTATTTTAAATTCCTTTTCCCTTGTTCATTCTAGCCTTGCAATGTAGTGTTTAATAAATGCTCTACAATGCTGAGAATTAAAGATAGTTTGATAGGTTGTCACTTCAATTTTCTGTTATTTTAGCATTTGCATAACTGCATTTGTGATTGTGGCACTTAACCTGAAGCCACTGCAGAAGTTCTATCATCTTGGCTCACTCAGCAACAGAAAGCAGGGTTGGGGGTAAATTGCAAGGGTTGATTTTCCTTTGGGGTGGGCAGGAATGTTCTCCTTGCTGGTAAAAATAAGCTGCTTCTAGTACAGCCAGGCTAGAGTAGCTGTAGCGAATTCAAATCTGTGGTCCTCCCACTTCTCCTCTTTCTTGGCAGCTACTACAGCAGTAACAGCTGTTTGTGGGCCTTAGCTGTACAAGCTGCTTCTTCAGCCCAGGCAGCTGAGATCTTGTTCCAGAACAGAAAAATCCGGGACCCAAATCATCGTCTGTGCTAAATGCCCCCACGTCACATCATACCAAGTTGAGTGGATGGCTCATTGAGCAAAACCTCCTGGCCTCTGGAACTTGACAGTACTTCATTTGGGTTATTTGGAGTAAAGAACCTTTTTATCCTCCTCCTGTGTTTTGTTTTCCCTGTTGAATCATCAGCCACATTTCTTAGGAAGATGTGTTTTAAGAATATAGTCTGCAGTAAGTTTGGACCTTGTTTAGAAGGAGCTTTTTTTGGGTATGGCGGTTGGAGCTGGCAGAGGGAAGTGCCTTTTCCAAAAGATTTGTAAACTTGTGGAGTAACCACAGTGCCCTGATTTAAAATCAGAAAATGCATAGAGCAAAAAAAAATCCCAGACATGGGCAATATAAGGTGCACTCTCCTAGCATCTCATGTTGCATAAAGGCTTTGAAAGCGTATTAAATAGCAGAAAAAAATATTTGTAATTACTTCTTGATGAGGTCTGGATGAGAGACGGCCCAGCTTGGCAGTAGTATTGCTGAACTAATGGGGACTAGAATACCAGGAAAATGCTGGAGTTTTCATAGCTGGACTCCAAAAGGTGCTGCACTGCTAACAGTGGTTTAGGTCCGTCTTAGAGAGCTCGAGATGCTTTTTGCCTGCTAGAAGCTGATGAAAAGGATCTTCATTATGGAATGGATGTTGAGCTCCTGTTGAGGCAGATTTCATACCCATTATTGCCCTGAGATCGCCTTTGTCAGCTGGTTTTAGAGGAGAATTTATTCTCCAAGCCCCCGACTACCCAGCCATGAGTTTTAGAAGTACATAGTGCTTTGTTTTCCCTGTCCTTGTTGTCTCTTACTGTGCTGCATTGCTATTGCTGTATCTATCCATAGCTAGGGTGTTATAAAATCAGCAGTAATCATTTTTATTTGGTCTATCAATGTGAAAGTATAGGTGCTTTTCTTACTGTAAGGTAGGTTTCTTAAACTCTAGTTCCTGACTTATTTCTAGGTGTCCAGTGCGAAAACCACTACCAATAGAGACCATTTGTGATCTTGTTTCCTGACAATTTTCCCACCTTTGGAAAATTTTATTGAGAGCTCTTTTAAAACCAGCCCTTCTATTTTTGGAGACAGTTTAATCTTGACCTCCAAATATCCGACTGAGCCAATATCAGATTCACTCTTTGAGTGCTGGGGTTTTTTGCTATGTGGAAACTTGACACTTCCACTTTGCACCAGCTGTGGTGAAGGAGATTTCTTAGGATTTCTGTAGGAAAGTGCTTCCTGCTAATGTGTTAGGAGGATGGTAACAGCTGCTGTGAATTGTCAGTTCACTTGGATCCTCCCGGACCTCACACTGTAAGGGCAGAGGAAGACAGGAGATGGTGAAGCTAGCAGCTGGATGAATGTGAAGAATGAAAACAAACGGAGAATACCATTTAGCCATGCTGCATGGAAATGTGAACACCCCGTATCGCTGACATCCAACTAAAAAGCGGAAAATGAACAAGCTAATGAGATGCTGAAATTAATGTGGCGTGCAAGAATGCCGCCGACCCGGAGCCACTTGCTGAGCAGGGATGGGAAGCAGGTGAAAGTTGAAGTGAGGTGATGGTTTCAGCAACAGCTCCCACCTTATCTTTCAAGCACTCTTGCAGAACCTTTGCTGAATTAGAGGAGCTCGAGGTGTGTCTATCCTATCTTGGATGTGCGTGTTGGACGTTATTTGTGTTCTTTGAGTTTAAATTATTCGGTCTGAATGGAATAGCAGCTTGTTAAACAGAAAGCCTGTTAGAAAGTGAGACCTGTGCTTGGAAGGAGGCAGAGGAGTGGTGGAGCTGTGGGAGCTCCTTAAAATGGCTTTGATCCTAACCTTGATGCAAGGACATGGGATGGAAATATGAAGGTCCAGACTGCTCCCCTGGAGCAGTCAAGGCCCTTTCCACAGCAGGAACAAGGGCTGCTGCAGTGTTGCCATTCCTGCCCATCCAGAAAGGGGTTCTGTTTCACTACCCTAAGAATGACTTAAGTATACACTAACATTTGACCCATGGCTCAGAAAACTCGAAAACTTTAGAAAACTTTAGGTGACCCTAAAAATGTATTTTTAACTTTCTCTGCATTCATCAGAGCCAAGTGCTGAATGTTCTCTGTGTGAAACAGGAAATTTTGTTGATTGCTCAAATCAGAAGTGGAGAAAAAGAACCTCTCTTCCCCTCATCCTTCCTTAACCATCGATGACAGACTGTAATTATAACAGTGTGAATATTGGCATCTACTACTGCATTGCTAACCAGGGTTGCTGGGAGGCACTCTCTCCAATAGTTAGTTCTTACCAGGTAATTCTCCAAAAGTTTAGTTTCTCAGGCTGTTACCTGAGAAAGGGTTTGCTGTGCTCGTAGGTGGAGCTGAGTTCTGTGTAGAATGTCTCTACAATTCAGCAGGAATTTCTGACCTTGGTTGCACTTGGGTGTGGGTTATGACTTTGGAGGAAGCCCTGTGTTCAGAAAACCGCTGCTCACCATCTTGGTGAGAGTCAGTAGCAGATGGCACTAAGTATCAGTTGCTGGTCTCGAACTGCACGGTAACAGCTTCTCTTCTTTCTAGCTTCTCACACCAAATGTGTGCAGCAATGGATGTTCTGGGGTCTGACTTAGTACAGGCCCCAGAAGTTTCCTGCTGTAGATAATTTTCTCCAAATTCTTTATAGTGTTTAAATAGTGGTCACATCTCAGACCCGGGGGTGGATAATAGAAGCTTCTGTATATCACAGAATCACAGACTGTGTAGGGTTGGAAGGGACCTCTGGAGATCATCTCGTCCAACCCCCCTGCTCCAGCAGGGTCACCCAGAGCAGGTCACCCAGGATCACATCGTCTGGGCAGGTTTGGGATCTCTCTAGAGAAGGAGACTCCACAACCTCTCTGGGCAGCCTGTAGATGGTATGACTTCCGTAAATAGCAGGGACAGAGTTGGACACAATGCAGAAATACCACTAGAATGATCACGTATATGGGTTGTCTGTCTTCAGTAACCTTCAGCCTTTTTCTGTCCAAAGATGAATTTTTATCTTGTATGAATCAGTGGTGTCCTTAAAAAATGAAGCAAACCCACAAAATCTGAGTCATCCCTTTTTGTCTTCAGTCATATCCTGGCAAGGCTGATGCAAATGGCTGCTGAATGGGGCAAAACGGCACCTACATCTACCCATCCCTTTCTACAGTTCAGCTATGTTGGGAGTTTGGGAAAGTACCCCTAGTCAGGGCTGGCTATCCTCCTGGCAAGAGCCTTTCTGTGAAGTGCTGAGATCACATGGAGAGTGACCATGCATACATCAGGTTCAGGTAATTCTGGTTTCACCCTTTAATTAGCTTAGTTTCCAGTAGTGTTTTTACTACCCAGTTATGTACTGGTTAAAATTTACCTCTGCAAACCCAGACTTGTTCCCCTGTATATAAACCAAGAGATGCAAGGACTTTTGAATGCAAGTCAGTAATGCTGTTGTGGTGGTAGAGGTGATGATTCCCATGGATAAACTCAATGCCATCCTGTGCTGTCATTCCTGGCTCATGTCTGACTGTGAAGAACATGTCAAGCCAAGCTCTTACCAAGCTGTAATACCTGTCATGACTTTTATCTGGAAATGGTGTTGAGGAGCAACTGTCAAATGTCCTGTTACACTTACGGTCCCAATGCCACTTTGCCTTTCTGAAAGCAAACTACTTTGCATCAGATGTAAACTCTCTATTTTGGGTTATGTGACTGCATGCTGACTTTCACGTATGTCACAGAAAAGTGGTGGGAAAAAAAAACTACCATGAAATTTTACACTTCAAACTTAGTTCCAAAGTCAGGGTCAGCTTTGCTGCCTGTCACTTTTCAGCTGAGGTAGTAAAATGTGTTTGGACGGGGATTTTGAAAGCTTTCTTTGCAGTGGTAAATGTGGGAACCCAGAGGCTGCAGTATCCAAATGTCGATAGGCCTGCAAGAAGTCCTGGAATCACCTTTGATATGAGAAGGCTCCTTCTATATGAAAGGTTGTAAAAATCTGCCTGAGGCACCATCAATTTTTCTACAAGGACCTTGTAAGCAAGCAGGAAGCCGTATGCCCTTGTCACCTTGTGTAGGCTGTAATAAATCGTGCAAGTCACATGCTTAAGGGAGAGATCTCCAAAGAGCATTGAACAAAGTCAGCTTATGGTCCACAACCCTTTCCTATCTAGGAAAAGCAATTTCTGAGCAGAAACCTCTGGATGTCACACCTAACTCCAGTCTTTCCCACATCTTTCAGCAAGATTTTTGACATCTTTATTCTTTCCTCCATTTCATTCAATATCGAGGCCTTTGCCTCCTCCAGCTGTCTTCTAGTGTGGTATCTTGTACATGGTGGGAAGATGCTTTGTGTGTCCCATGGTTGTTTTGGCAGACAGCAACCAGAGGTTTGATTTGGTTTGCATCAGGTTTCTGAGAGGCATCGCTAAGGAAGGAGCAAAACTTGCCATCCTTGGAGCTCTTTGTGTCCTTTCCAATTAATTTAGCACCAAGATGATACCGTCTCCTGAGGATCGAGGTGGGATGAGACTAACCTGGCCAGCTACTTGTGTACCTGGAAAATGACCCCTTTGTAATGTAGGTAGATAGAGATGCTTTTCCACTTGTCAAATGATTATTTAATGCTCTGACTTGCTACACAAATTAGAGCTTTATTAAGTACACTACTTACTAATTAACAGCAATAACCCATTGCACTGTGAGATAATTATTTTGCCCGATAACAAAATACTTTCCAGGATCTCTCAACTTCTCCATCAGCTCTAGCTTGCCCCTGGCGTTCCTGCTGCTTTTCTTCAAACTTGACAGCTATCAATGGCTTTGTAGAGGCTTTTTAATACAAATATTTGTTGTCAGGCTTCTGCAATGATTGTTCTTCTGGGTGTGTTCCACAAGGGTCTCACCAAGACCTGTTATGCAGCTTAGACCCTGTAGCTGTCGGGTATTTCAAATATGAATAATCTATTGCCATATTTCTGGACTATTGATTCTGACTCAACTGTCTGGTTTGTGGTGGTTTTTCTCTTTGTTCTCTTTTTTTTTCTTCTCTGGGGGGTTGTGAAATTCTCTCTGGAAAGGTGCAAGTGGAGGGCATAGCTGAATCTTAATTCTTCCCATTGCTGGCTTGATAGATGGCATTGAACAAGCCATCTAACCTGACTGGTCTTGAAACTGCATCAACAAATACAACACTGTATCAAGAAATTGAAGAGTCCTGTAATTAGAAAAAAATATATTGAAGGTTAAAAAAAATTGCTCTGTTTTAACAGTAACGCCAATGGGATATATGGGACCTTATAGGAAAAACTGCAAGAAATTCTACAGAAAAGAACAAGAGGCACAACTGTTGTAATCTCACCAAAATAGCAGTAGGAGCATTGCTGAGAGCGGTGTGTGAGGGAGGATCCAATGCAAGTCAGATCCTTACTTCAGTTTGACAGCTTGGCTCGAGCCATGGCTACCTTTTTGTGCTCCTTTCTTCAGTATCCCACCTGAAGGTAACTCTGCTGAGGTTTCCTCACGTGTAGAGAAGCTGCCAAGTGGACATTTTTAGGTTATTTATTAAAACTCCAGGAAGAGGATTTATAATTTTTTGCACCTTTCCCATCTCTTCCAGTGATACAGCTTACACCACAGGGGTGGAAAGCAAACCCGGAGATTTGTGCAAGCTTCTGAACTGCTAGGGACATCTGTTAGTGCCACAGGCAGGCTCTGGAACAGACAGCGCTGCTGACAGCAGGCAGGAGAAGATCTGTCTGGACAGCGTTAATCACAGCCTTTGGCGGGCTGGGTAGTTGGAGCCAAGCACAGATGGCTACCCATTCTGCAGTTGCTTCCTTCAAATAAGATCTTGCCTTTATTTGTAACTTGGTGGTATTTTGCGAATCTATCTCATTTTAGCACATTTTATGTCTTGTGCTCTCGGCAGGCAAGGACCGCCACAGTGCTTCTCTGCAGTGACATTCAACTGGCAGCTCACGTTTGATTCCCCACTGCACTTCTCTACCATGCTGGGACACAATGTCCATCCTTCTGGCTGGCATCTCATGCCATTTAAATGCCTTTTATTTGAAGGGGCTCTGCCTAACAAGACAAATAGATCTCTTTCAGCTGGAGTAATACTTATGTATCTTTTTTCATCCCAATCAAAATATGACCGGGAACTTGATTAGGAGGAAATGCAATGCACATCATTGATGAAAATATTCTTTAGCAGCTTTGCATCTGAAAATGATCTTAGAAGTGTCATTGTTCATTGACAGCTGATTAACAAACTCTTCACATAATCATTAACATACCCGACTGAGTCCTTTGTAATTATCAGCTATGTTAATGCTTTCATTGCGGTAACAAAGGAGGCAAGGCTTCAGTGAGACCTTATTGTGACCTTTTAGCACTTAAAGGGGCCTGTCAGAAAGATGGGGACAGCCTGTTGTGACAGGACAAGGGGTGATGGTTTTAAACTAAGAGAGGGAGATTTAGACTAGAGAGAAGGAAGACATTTTTTCCAGTGAGGTTGGTGAGACACTGGCCCAGGTTGCCCAGAGAGGTGGTAGAAGCCCCAGCCCTGGAAACATTCCAGGTGGGGTTGGATGGGGCTTGGAGAAACCTGCTCTAGTTGCAGATGTCCCTGCTCCCTGCAGGGGGGTTGGGCTAGAAAGGTCCCTTCATCATTACCCAGGTTAGTTTTAATTCACCAGCACCTGCTGGGACAACACTTCATATCCTTTATTACTTCCGATATGGAAGTAGTTTGTTTTATCTCAACAGCTGTGCTTTGAATACAGATTAATCCTTTATTCATCCCTTTGTGATACGTGATTTGTACTGCCTGCAGGTGCCCAGGATGTGACCTCTGTGAAGGTGCCAGCTGTCTCCAATGGACCCATCACAGAGCAGGCCTCTGCCCATCAGCCACAGGTGGGGCACCTCTGGGAAAATGGTATTTAAGCAATAGCAAAGTTGCCAGAAAGCAGTAAGGTGTGGGGAGTAATTCTTGTGAAAATCTAGTACTAGCCATCGCTATTTAAGCTCTCGGTAAAATATCTTTAGTGCAGGATTTCTAGGTGCTGGTTGAACTGGCTGGCAACTTGTTCGGGTAAAATTATCCAGAGGTTGTGTATGTTTGTAAGCTCTATACCTGCACCTTCACAGGGTGCATAAACGTAGAGATGCTGTCCTGTTGAGGATGATCCTTTTCACCTTTACGGAAATGCTGCTCTCCTTTTTTCAAGGTAAGTCTATGTTTGTGTGTAAAATAAAATTAAGCGGGGGGGGGGGGGGGTTGTTTGCTCGGGAAAAACGCTGTTCCTCAAAAAATCCCGCGGTAAAAGGTTCGTGTTCCCTGCCGGGGTGTGGGTTTAGGTGTTTGTTTTGGTAGCCACTTAAAC
>JANHFX010007302.1:49091-74275 GCA_027560015.1 Chloroceryle amazona
TATGTTCTGCCTTTGACCTGGGGAGCCCTTTACCGCCCCAGCATGAAAAATACAAGGGGAAACTGAACCCCCCCCCCCCCCCCCCCCCCCCGACATGCAAGTATCAGTTGATCCTTTGTCTTGAGCATGAGAGCAAGGCAGAGAGGTTTGCTTCTGTAGAGAAACCAAGGGTTAAGGGGACCTTGATGGGCACAAGGGCTTTCTGAGGTCCATGAGCTGATAGGGGGAGCTTAGAGGTATGTGATGTGGCACAGCCATGTCCACTACTGCACCCACAGCTACTGCTCTCGCCAGTCTCTGTAATGCTGGAAGAGCTGGAAGAGCTGGAAGACCAGTAAGAGATGATCATGGTGGTGTTACCTGCTTACAGGAAGAGAGTTTTGAATTAAAAGTTAAATATTGAAGCTGTAGGAGGATGTAGCAGTCATCCCTCTGCATGGAATGAAGGGGTTGCAGACAGAGCTTCCAGTCTCTGTAGTCTGACACTTACCCTGAAGGAACCTAATCTTGAAATGTGTTTTTTGAGAACAGATGAATGCTCACTGGTTGAGATGCACCTCCTGTAGTCAGAGGAAACAAGTGTAACGCATCCTGTACTTGAAGGGCTTATGCCCACTTGCCCCTGCCTAAGATGTCCTAAAAAACCCCCATATGCTTCCAGTTTGGGCACTTAGAATCATAGAATTATTTTGGTTGGGAGAGACCTTTAAGATCATCAAGCCCAACTGTTAACCCAACACTGCCAGGTCACCACTAAACCATGTCCCTCAGCACCACATCTGCTTGGCTTTGAAATTCCTCCAGGTATAGGGACTCCACTACTGCCCTGGGCAGCCTGGGACAGGCCTTGACAACCTTTTGGGGAGGAAACTTTTCCTTGTGTCCAACCTAAACCTCCTGTCATGTAACTTGAGGCTGTTTCCTCTTGGTGTCAGAAGTAGTTGTCACTGGGCTTTGTGGAGGGAGGCTGCCCAGGGAAGAGGCTGGAAGGAAGTCCTCAATCCCTGGAGGGATTTCAAAGCTGCATAGATGTGGTGCTGAGGGACATGGTTTAGTGGTGACCTGACAGTGATGGGTTAAAGGTTAGACTTGATGATTTTGAAGGCCTTTTCCAATCAGAATGTTTCTGTGGTAGCTGCCTGGGATGGAGAGGGGGAAAGCTGGACTCCCACTTGGCCCCTTACAGTATACCACCTGGGAAATTAATAGTCTAAAGTTGGAAAGCCAGCAATTCCCTGTCAGAACCATCTGCCAGAGCCATTCCATGTGGACCACATTTACTTGCTGAAACACAAGACACCTGCCCTTTTGACTCCATTTGGTAGCAGGTTTCTGGGACACTTTTTTTTCCTCCTTCTTTCTCTGGCCTCCCATGTGTAAAATAATCAGTAATACTTTAAACATGCAGATGGCAGCTCCCTTTGTAGTGAGGCAGGTGCATGCAGAAGGCTGTATTTTTACTTTATTCCTAGAACACGTGTGCATGTCACTTGCAGGGTGTTACTCTCAGTATTATCTTTAACACAGTAGCTATTTTTAACTTCTAATTCTCACCTTTTTTGCTCACACTCCAGATTTCAGAGTCATTTGTTGTTTACAGTGCAAAACTCCTCTGCATTTGGGACCTTTTTATGAAATGTCTACAACTTTCTTCTAAAGCCATGTTTTCAGGAGCTGGCCATAAAAAATAAGAAAGAATTTGACTTATTCTAAAGCTGCTGGAGTGGGCACCAGGCATCTGTGTCCTGGGTTGAATGCTGGTGGCTAAAAACGCCAAGTTATTCAGGAGTAAATGGCAGTGCTGCTGCTGCATCATTGGATACTTAGGGGGAGAAGTGGCACCAGTAGACTGTCAAACTGCTGAGAGTTGGGATTAGAAAAGTGTATATTTTTGATCTTCTAGACTTTCACCTGTTCTGTGTAGTGAGTGGCCTTCTGCCCAGGATGCACTGGGATGTGTTGCATTTCTGGGCTGCTGCTCCGTAGGGAGAAGAGATGTAGTGGGAGGAAGAACGGAATATAAAATGAGGTGCTTTGTGTGCTGGGGTTTGTATGTTGGTTTGGTTTGTTTGGGTTTTGTTTTTGTGTGTGTGTGTTTGGTTTTAGGTTTTTTTTTTTTACTTTTTGAAGTGGTATAACTTCTGCCCCTGCTTTCTTTTCAGAGAAACTTTACATATTTCTGAGGAATGTGTGGGAATGAATGAACCCCAAAAAGTAACCCCAGTGTTAACCCATCACATAAGGGATGGTGCTTCTATGCTGGACCAGCAGTAAGGTACTAATCCTGTAGCCTGGCAGACTAAAGACCAGCCTGTGCATCCTTGGAGCTAAGTGTGAGTGGCAAGCACATGGGCAATGAGCACTGCCAGAACATGGTCCATGGCTGTCCTCAGCTGATACCCTGGCATTTGCAGCAAGATCCCATGGTAATAGTATCTTGTATGTCCTCACACAGTGGTTTGCTGGGGTGATGACTTCTGGATGCAGGAGCCAAAAAGACACCCGGGAGCTGCTGCTGTGTCTATCATGTCAGTGTATGTGTAAATTCCAGCATCATCTTTACTGTGAAGTTATTAATGGAAATCATCACCCTCATTTAGTAGCTGCCATCACTTAGTAGATTAACCTTTATCAAGCAACTTTGCCATGCCAGCTGCATGGCAAAGTAATTACTTTTAATAGAATCTGCCCTTGATTTTTAAAGCCACAGGGGAAGCAATTAAATTGAACAAAAGGCAAAACCCATGACTTTTAAATGAAGATGGATGGCTTTTCTTATGCATTTCATAAATTTTATTGTGTACCAGCATTAGAAAATATTCAGTCGTCTCATGTTTGGGGGGTTTAAAATGTGATATTAGACTCTTTTACTCTAAGGATGAATTGAATGTCATCAGTACTAACTCTGGGACTCAGATCAGAGCTTACTGTCATTTACACTCAAGTCACAAATGACTTGCAGGGGGCTTTGAACATGAGCTGCCACATGCTTCTCAAACCTTTGGCACTTGTGTTCAGCCTGAAGAGTATACTTAGATCACCTGATCTCCTCCCTAAGTCTGACTAATTGGATGACAATTTGCTGTAAACCAAGATGCACCCTATATTGCTCCTTGTGTCTGTAGATGAGATGTTTTTTGCTTTTTTTAAGAGTATACCAGTGAAAATAGTTGGTCAGTGTACATCATAAGTACTTGTATGACATCCCTGAGCATGTTTGCAAATGGTACATGAGAAACAGCTGCCATATGCACAGCTGTTCTACAGCTATGGCTTGTCTAAGTTCTTAGAATGAAAAAATCTGTCCTAGTCCTTCCTTTAAACAACTGTTTGTTTTCAAAGCTTGGCATGTGTATGGATCGGCATTGGGCCTGTGGAGAGATGGGCAAGAGAAATTGGTTGGTGGTGGTTGTGTGTGTTTGGTTTTTGTTTGTTTGGTTTTGTTGTTCTGTTCCCCCCCTTCCCCCCCACCCCCCCCAAGTGAAATGGAATCAGAGGGGTTGGAACGGACCTCTGGTGTTCATTTCATCCACCACCCCAGCTCCAGCAGGGTCACCTAGAGCAGGGTGCTCAGGGGTCACATTGTCCAGGAGGGATTGGAATCTCTTCAGTAAAGGAGACTCCACAACATCTCTGGGTAGCTTGGTCCAGGCTCTGACACAAAGCAAAGAAGTTTTCCTCCTGTTCAGATGGAACCATTCAGATGTTCCAGTTTGTGGCCATTTTCCCTGTCCTCAGATGGCTGAAGTGCAGAAGTGCATGTGCAGCATCGCAGCCTCTGCATCAATGAATAGCCCTCTGATCTGTCAGCATAAAATTCAGGATGTCAGACCCAAAGGAGACAGATACTTCATTGATGCAAACTTGAATTCCCAGGGTTGATTGGTTTGATGGGAGGAAAAAGGGTCTAGGGCTGGAGTGGTATTTTGGGAGAGTCCCTCTCTGCCACTGAGTTTCCAGAAAGATTTGGGGAAGTGTCTACAACAGTACTGGTTGGTTTGGGTTTGGGTTGGGTTGGTTGGTTGTTTTTTTCCTAGTCTGTAAAAGTAGGAGAAACCATCTCCCATGATGGCTTCTCTATATGGTTTCATAAAGCTGAGCCTTGGCATTTCCCTTCAGCATTGGGAGCAAGGGAAGAGGCTGGTAAGCAGCAGCAGGGAGCTTCCTTGGGGGCTGCTTCTGCATCCCAGAACATCTCTGGGGAAAACCTTGGTAGCCCTAAATCCTTCATATCAGATAACTAGTGTCCTGGGTAGCCTGTCCCACACCTCTGCAGCCACACTGAGGACAGCACAGACACCACCACCCCCCCCCAGTATGTAGCCCCAGCTGTCCTAGGAGGCCAGAAGTGGGAAGGCTGAGCTTGCACAGAATGGGGGATGGAGCCACTCTGGAAAGACCTTGATTTCCTCTGGGAGCTGACTACTATTTTTTTTTTTAGTTAGTGAAGCTAATGTGGGAAAAAAAAGTGTGAGAGCTCTTGGGAGTAAAGCAGCTCATTAAAGAGGAAATCAGCTTCATCCTGTGCTAGGCAGCTTTGATTGCTCTCCAGGGAGCTTTGCACCACCTCTCCTCTGCCACTGCTGCCAGACCAAAACCAGGGTCTGCACTAACTTCATTTTCCTCACTTCACACCGACCCTTACCCGGGAGACACCATATTGCCATTCCTCAGACTGGGTACAGCTCATCCAGGGAAAATGCTTCTCCTAAGGCTGGTGTCCAGCTGGTAATGACTCCCCTGGAACAAGGGAACAGAACCAAGCTCTGTATTGCTTTGGTTTTGTCTCTTCCACTAAGGTTTTTCTCTGCTGGTGGCTTTAGTGTGTGCCCTTATTTTTGATCTAGTGGCTTTACTCCCCTTTAGGGAGATGAATTGTGATGGAGTGGATGTTCTTGAGCTGGTGGAGTCAGTTGCTTCAACTGGGGGGGGGAAGTATTTAAGGCTGATTTAACTACCTTTCTAGAAAATGAGTATATAGACATTTCTGAGCAGCTCTCAAAAGCAGCTACAGTCTGGCAGTGAGCAGCTGCCTCTGCACGTGCAAGGCCGATTAAGATTCAGTGCTGTCTCAAACCTTTCATTTAGTCTCAAGTCAGACTTCTAAAGAAGCAGGAGGGGGGGAAAAACAAAACAAAACCCAAAGGAACAAAACCGAAAAACAACAACCAAATGCAAAAAAAAAAAACACCAAAACCAAACAAATTCCCCAAACCAACAAAACTCCCCCCCCCCAAAAAACAACAACCAAACAAAATACCCCAAAAAAACACCACCAAAACAACCCTGTGTGGAAAAAGCAGCTTCCAGATCAGAATTTTGTCCCTCTTGGAAGAAGACTCAGTTTTCCTGCAGCCCTACAGAGCGTGGCTGACCCTGCTGTAGGTCTGTCCTGTGTTGGAGCTGACCTCATGGATGGTTACTAGGTGGCTTGGTCTGCTGCTAAACTTCTCTGTGTTAGGTCAAATTGATATTTTTCTTGCATTTCTATCTGGGGTAGAGCTCGAGATGAACTTCACCTCTGGAGGGAGGCAAGCCTGCTCGTTTTGGGCTTTGTACATGCTTTTAAAAGCAAAAGAAACAGCCCCTTTCAAGAGATGGGTTTGTAAGAGATGTGGCTGCAGGGACACCAAATGATTTTATAGGATTAATAATAAACAGAAGAACTTTATAGAATCAAAACTTTTAAGGTTGAAAAAGTCTTTCAAGATCATCAAGTCTAACACAGCACTGCCAGGTCACCACTAAACCAGGTCCCTTAATACCATACCTACACTGCTTTGAAACCCCTCCAGGGATGGGGACTCCACCACTGCCCTGGACAGCCTGTGCCAGGCTTTGACAACCCTTGTAGGGAAGAAATTGTGCCCACTCTTCCCCAAGCCTAGAGCTTTGCCTGTTTACGATGGAGGTTGTGGAAATGACCGCTCATTATAGACAATCAGTGCCTTGAAAGGGTGGAGTCCCTTTCCGGTGTACTCTCTAGATGGCATCCCAGTTGTGATCAAACAGTTCTGCACGTGAGCCACCCTAACCATGCAGATGGCTCATGTTCAGATGGCTGTTGACCAACAACCCCAGGTCTGTTTCTTCCCCAAGCCTGGGGCATGGCAGGGGGTTGTGACCCTTGTACAGAAGAAGGACTCATTGTTTCTGAGTTGGGTGGATGTTTTGTATGGAAGGGCTTGGAGTCCAGTTACAGCCTGTCTGCATGTTCCCAACACCCAGGAAGGGTTTAAACCATTATGTAAGTGTGAGAAAAGAATGAGCTTTACCATGGACACGTTAATAAAGATTTTATTTTAGTTTTACTAGCTGGAGCAATATATTAATGTAAGTATACTGTATCTTATGTATGCAGTGGAAATTAATCTGGATTAATTGGAAAAACTAAACATTATTAAAGTCACTATTTTGGAATCAGGGTAGGTTTCTATATTTGATTTAGTTTATTTGGCTTGCAGAGTTAAATGGCTGATCTCAAAAGGATATTCATCCCTGTGCTGTCTGTGAAAGCAGACTGAACAAACCTCTAGCTAGCCTTTGGACTTTCCCATGAGCAGAGTAGTTATACTGACAAATATTATACCATGTAAGTAAAGAGAACTTCCCTGAAGGTTTGCTCTCCCCTGGAATGCTCTAAGAGGTACATGCTGCAGGTGACAGGGGTCCCAGAGGAGGGCCGCAAGAATGATCAGGGGCTGGGACACCTCTCCTATGAGGACAGGCTGAGGGAGCTGGGATTGTTCAGCCTTGAGAAGAGAAGGCTCCAGGAAGACCTAACAGCCACCTTCCAGTACCTGAAGGGAGCTTATCAAGAGACTGGAGAGGGCCTGTTTACAAAGGCCTGGAGTGAAAGGACGAGGGGTAATGGCTTTAAATGAGAAAGGAGTGGATTTAGATTGGATGTAAGGAAGATGCTCTTTACCATGAGGGTG
Source organism: Chloroceryle amazona (assembly GCA_027560015.1). Taxonomy (NCBI): domain Eukaryota; kingdom Metazoa; phylum Chordata; class Aves; order Coraciiformes; family Cerylidae; genus Chloroceryle; species Chloroceryle amazona. Next base: position 56,030 of record JANHFX010007302.1, read on the forward strand.
GTGGAGCACTGGAACAGGTTGTCTAGGGAGGTGGTTGAGGCCCCATCCCTGGAGACATTCAAGGTGGGGTTTGATGAGGCTCTGAGCAACCTGCTCTAGTTGAAGATGGCCCTGCTTTCAGCAGGGGGGTTGGTCTAGATGATCTCTAGAGGTCCCTTCCAACCCAGAAATTTCTATGATTCTGACACATTCCTGTGCAGCAGGTGGTGGGAGTGCAGGAATTGTTCTCAGCATCGCATTGTGGAGAGGCCATCTCTCCTCTGCACTCTCACTTTACACAGAATCACAGAATAATTGTGGTTGGAAAGGACACAGAGATCACAGAGTCCAGCCATATGTACAAGAATAAAGAACACCTAAATACCTGACCACTGAAAGGAAACAAATACAAAAACCAAACCCCAAACAAAAAAAACCCACAACAAACCACAAAACCACACAAGAAGTGAGGAAAAGGCTGTGACACCATCATTGAGAGAAGTTTATCTTCCCTTCTGCCGTGAGAACAGAGAGGCAAAACCCTCCATCACATGCTGGCACTTACCCTATGATGAGAAGCACTTCTGCGTTTCATAACCAGCCCTGGGGATTTATGTCTGTAAGAAGTTCTGACAAGCCAGGGGTTTGCGATTCCCAAGGGGATTATGTGCACAAATGACAATATCCCCAGGAGTAAATACTGAAGCAAGCTGAGGTTTTGAAAAGGATCTAAGCCTTCATCTCTGGGGCTCTGCTTTCTGTAACTACTTGTGCTTAAGCAGACTGATGGGAATTCTCCACCCACAGTCATGAGACTCTTCAAAGGGCTCAGACAGGCTCTGGATACTGGTGGGGCTGGGGGGACTGCATGGATTGCTTCTCCAAGCCCTGATGTCAGTGCCTGTGAGTCAGCACAGCCTGGGCTGGATCTCACCCTCAAGAGTCATTTCCAGCCTGAAGGGATGGGAGGTCCTGCAGGTCAGAAGAAAATCAAGGGTACCTCAGGTTTTGCAGCATATCAGGCTGGAGGAACTTTCTTCTGTGTCTGAATGGGGAGACTTGTTCTTCAGCATCAGCACATGAGAGCCAGCTTGATGCTTTTTTTCAACAGTGTAAGCAACACTAAATTTTGCTGTTCTAAGGCTGGATGACTGGTCTGGCTCTATTCTGGAAAAAGGAGGGCAAGGCTCTGGTGACCCAAGCTTGTTGCCCTTGCAGCTATCCAAGGAGGAAAAAGTGTTGGCTCTGGGTGGAAGGGATTGTTCTGTGTTGCATGTGTGCAGAAATATTGGAGACCTGCTATATGTCCAGCAATGTCCTTGGCTATGCCACAGCTCTGAAGAATCACTGTAGTTCAGAGCCAGGGACTGAGGCTTTCAAAAAAATCATAGAATTGTAGAATCATTTGGGTTGGAAGGGACCTTTCAAGGTCATCTAGTCCAACCCCTCTCCAGGGAGCAAAGACATCTGCAACTGGAGCAGGCTGCTCAGAGCACCATGCAACCTCACCTGGAATGATTCCAGGGATGGGGCTTCTACCACCTTTCTGGGCAACCTGGGCCAGTGTTTCATGGCACTTCATGTAAAAAATTTCTTCCTTCTCTCTAGTGTAAATCTACCTCTTAGTTTAAACCATCACCCCTTGTCCTGTTGTAACAGGCCCTGCTAAAAAGTCTGTACCTCTCTTTCGAACAGGCCCCTTAAAGCACTGAAAGCCCACAATAAGGTTTCCCCAGAACCTTCTCTTCTCCAGGCTGAACAACCCTAACTCTCTCAGCCTGGCCTCAGAGCAGAGGGGTTCCAGCCCTCAGGTCATGTGTGTGGCCTGCCAGCAGTCTGCTGCCCTTCCCTATAACAACTGCTCCCAAGTGCAGTCCACAACTTTTATGCTCCTGCTAACTTTGGTTGTAACAGGCACCCAGCCCTTAGAAGCTGCTGTGGTGCAGAGATCTTGGGTAAGGAGTACAGAATGCCAGGAGACTGGTTTTGGTCCAGGTGTAAGTCAAGCACTTCAGTGCTCTGCAGATCGCTAGCACCTAACAAAGTCAGGGTCCCTGCTGGGGTGTGATTTGACAGGTGTGTCCCAGAACAGCGGGGAGGGATTTCTGGTGGTGTTGCCACACCAAATGTAGCAGAGCATTGGAGATGTTCAGTGGAGAGCTACATCTCCCCAGGGAGCACCTGTGTGCAGGTGCAAAGGTTTCCTTTTAAAGATAACCTTGATTGAGCCTGTTGCTTCTACTGTGGGTCTTGTCTTCATGCTGTTCCGCAGTCTAAGTTACTTCAGGGTTTCTGCCCCACCTCCCCTCCACCCCTCCCTGTTTTTTTTTGTCTAGAAAAGCTTTAAATCAATCTATATTTGGAACAGGTTGCTTGCTGCATGAAGACTCTCTGACAGCAAATAATGATCTTAATAGGGGCCCCTAATAGATATCAGGATTATTCTATTTCTAATGCTCTGTAGTTTGAAGCTTGAAGAAGGTTTCTGGTTCCCCCCCACCCTCCCAAGTGATGACCACCTCTTGGTGTAGGGTAATTGAATTTGAGTCAGGGCCTTCCTAAAGATGAACTTGCTGTAAAAATAGAGGCAATGCTGGCAGCTGCACAGCAGTGGGGAATTTTAACCCTTTGTTCTCCCCAAGTCTTTATCAGGCAGAAACTGTCTTAATTCTCAGAGGTAGAGATAGCTTTTTCCCGTGAGTGTCGAGTGCTTCTTAGATTGCTGATGTGACTGAGATAGAAAACAAGTGCTGTATGAAACGTAGTAGAGGAGCAGATTTCCTCCCCATGGGATGAAGCTCCTCAGCAGCCCACAAGGTGCTGCATCCTAGAGCTGTGGGCTTCTGTCCCTTGGGTCTTGCTGTGTGTGAGGGCATAGGAGCTCATGGAGCAGAGCAGTGGTCCTCTCCCTGGGAGCCTGCAGCCCCACAGAATGTTGCTTGAAAGGTCTCTTCACTCTTTGGTTTCTCTCCTGCTGATCTACGGAGTTCAAAGCAATATCTGAAGGGCCAGTTCTGGCTGATGCCCATTTCATATGAAATTATTATAGAATGGTTTGGGTTGGAAGGGACCTTTCAAGGTCACCTAGTTCAACTCCCCTGCAGGGAGCAGGGACATCTGCAACTAGAGCAGGTTGCTCAGAGCCCTGTACAGCATTACCTGGAATGTTGCCAGGAATGGGGCTTCTGCCACCTCTCTGGGCAACCTGGGCCAGCGTTTCATTGCCCTCCTTGTAAAAAAAAAACAAACCTCTTCCTTCTCTCTAGTCTAAATCTCCCCTCTTTTAGTTTAAAACCATCACCCCTTGTTCTGTCACAACAGACCTTGCTAAATACATTATCCCCATCTTTCTTACAGGCCCCCTTGAAGTACTGTAAGGCCACAATAGAGTCTTCCTGGAGCCTTTTCTCCTCTAGGCTGAACAACTCCAAACAACCCTGGTGCTCTGGGTTGACTTCTTTCTTTGCAGACACTGCCATGGATGATGATTGCTCCTATGAGTGGCTGTTCTCATGTCTCCTGTCAGATCTTATGGGACTCTGGAGGGGTCTGGCTTCCCTGGGTGCACAAAGTGTGATTATGCTCTTGTCCCTCATGTCTGCTCTGTTTGGTCTATGTGGAAATCTGTCTCCTTCCCCAGTTTTGACCTACAGCTGCAGCCAGTGAAAGCAGAGTCAATGTTTCTGGTTCTTAACATCTTCCTAATAAGCTAGTTCTCCACTGAAACTTCTCCCATGGCAATGTAAGTTCTTTTCTGTCATTTGTGGCTAGCACACCATGGCCAGACGGCTGCCAGTGCTCTCCAAGGACAGCCGGTTCAATAGATCATGCCACTTCCTTAATTCCAGGTGTGATACAGCTTCAGCTCAGCTACGGAGCATAGCGAGCTGCATCTTCTCAGAGCTCTTTTCAGTGGCGTATTGGCTGATTGCTCTGCAAAGCACTGACTTGAATAGTTGTTCAGTTGGGCTGGCAGCCACTGCTTCTTGCAAGTGAGGGGAAGACAAAATTGATGTTTTAAAGAACCGTTGTATGTGGGAAGCTTTCTTGTGTTGTGATGTTTATCTGCCTGAGCGCTTTATTACAGCTGTTGTTGCTTTTGCAGCACATGTGAAAGGTTGCAAAAATAGATCTGTTCTCTGTTGCGTGTGCTTTACTTTGCACCTGGAATAGGGAGATAATCATAGGACAATAGAATGGTTTGTGTTGGAAAGGACCTCCCCACCCAGAGTACTGTGTCTGGCTCTGGAGCCCCCAACATAAGAATAACATGGACCTGTTGGAACAGGTCCAGAGGAGGTCCATGAAGATTATCTGAGGGCTGGAATACCTCTGCTGTGAGGCCAGGCTAAGAGAGATGGAATTGTTCAGCCTGGCGAAGAGGAGGATCTCAGGAGATCTGGGTCTCCTTGCGGCCTTCCAGTGTCTGAAGGGGGGCTACAAGAAAGCTGGGGAGGGACTTTTGGCAAGGGCTTGGAGCAATAGGATAAGGGGTAATGGCTTTAAACTAGAAGAGCGGAGGTTTAGATTAGAAATGAGGAATGAGTTCTTCACTGTGAGGGTGGTGAGGCACTGGCACAGGTTGCCCAGGGAATCTGGGGATGCTCCATCCCTGGACATGTTCAAGACCAGGTTGAATGGGGCTCTGAGCACCCTGGTCTAGTAGATGGTGTCCTTGCTCATCTCACAGGGGCTGGAACTAGATGATATTTAAGGTTCCTTCTGACCCAAACCATTCTATCATTAAAGATCATCTCATTCCAACCCCCTTGCCATGGGTAGGGGCACCTCCCACTAGCCCAGGTTGCTCAAGATGCTGTGGTGGGTAGAATTAACTGCACCAAATGTTGAATACTGCAGTTTTAACATTGCACAAATTATTGCATTTGAGCATGTAGGATAAACATTAATTAAAATACTTTGTCTGAAAGACTTGTAAAAGGACTGGAAAATCAATTTCATTCCTCTAAGGAGCTTTCTTATTAGGATTTTTTTTGTTTTAATTCTTTCTCTATCTTTGTGTCTTGCTGTGCTTGATAAACTTCTGTTTTTTCTACACTGCTGTATCTCAAAATAATTGCCTCATAAAACACCACAGTGGTGGGGATGGAGAGCAATGAATTTCAGTGGGAAACTTGAATATCCATTACATATGAAGTGAAATAGTTTAAGATACCTTGATGGAGAAATGAACATACAGCCAAAAATATATTGGGAGGGGGACAGGCACAGAATTTTCAGCTGTTGATGCACAGGTGAGCTTGCCTTAGTGTCTTAAGACTGCAATGAAGGAAGTCGCCTTGTGCCTGCACCCTGTCTGCATTAGTCGTAAAAGGCAGCAGAGTAGCTGCGTGTTTACGTGTCAGGATCTGAGGAGCCATGATGCTGATGACAAACTGCAAGGCTTAGGGATCTGTCTGTAGGGATTGTAATGTGTTCCCGGGACAAGCAGGGTAACAGGGACAGTAATTCAGGTTTCATTATCTTTGCTGCCTTTTTGGTAAGATCTCAGAGAAAAAAAAAAAAAAAAAGCTGCTTCCACCTCTGAATTGCTGTTCTCTGTTGTCTTGAGCAACTGCCACCACCGAGGATGGAGTTGAGTGCCTACAGCAGTGTCTCTGAGCAGGAATCATGAGTTTGTGCAGACAGTGGGGAGCTAGTCAGCTCCCCAGAAGAATGCTGGGAAGCTTCCCTCTTGCATCCTTGTGTCTGTGCCAACAGCACCCATTGAGATGGGTCATTTCTCTGCCTTCCCACAGTCAGGACCTTTCCAACCACTGCCTCTTAAGGACCTGTCTCACAATCCCCAGCTCTTGAAAGGTATGTGTGCTTGTACTTCCTGAGGACTTTAACAGAAACCCTCTGTGCTGGCTTCTGTGGTATTATTTGAATTCACTGGGGATATTGTACAATTAGCTGTGAGCTGATTGCATTGTGTCAGGAGTGTCACTATGATGATATAATTAGAGCAAGCACCTCAAACTCATCATGAGAATCCTTCCTGACAGGTACCCCATCTGAGGCATGTTGAATGTGTCCCTAGATTTCAGGACATCTGTAACCTGTATCCAGGGATGAGATTAGACTTCGGACTCTGTAACAGGCAAAGACAATCCCATTCTGCTTTTTCTATACATTTGAGCTTGAGTGTCCAAATTAAAATTGAGCCTGGGTGAGTGTGTTTATGTTTCTCTTGCTTGGGCTGCTTGTTTCTTCCTGACCTTTCACTTTGCAAAGCACTACTGAAAATAGCTTTTTAGGGAAAGAAGCAGGCCTATCCCTGGGGAGACTGAGTGTGGATATAACTGTGTGGCTAAGAACTTTGAGTCCAACCATTAGTCTACCACCGCCATTCCCACCACTAAACCATGTCCCTTAGCACTTCATCTGCGTGTCTTTTAAATCCCTCCAGGGATGGAGACTTCACTGCTTCCCTGGACAGCCTGGGACAGACCTTCACAACCCTCTCAGTGAAGAATTTTTTCTTCATGTCCAGACTAAACCTTCTCTGGTGCTATTTCTTCTTTTCCTATCTCTTCTTCCTTGGGAGAAGAGACTGACCCCCACCTGGCTCCAACCTCCTTTCAGGGAGTTCTTGAGGGCAAGAAGGTCTTCCCTGAGCCTCCTTTTCTCCAGGATGAACAACCCCAGTTCCCTCAGCCACTTCTCACAAGATCTTTATCTTCTACCTGAAGCCACTCTGTGTCCTGAGTATTGATGTTTTCCTATTCCCTCTTCACTCCCTCCCTGCCCTGATCTGCTTCTTTTGTTTGTTTGTCTGTGTTGTGGTTTGGGTTGTCTGTTTGTTTTGGTTTTGGTGTTTTTGTTTGTTTGGTTTGTCCTTTTTTTGTTGTTTTTATGTGTGGTGTTTAGATTGTGGTTTGGTGGAGATTTTTTTGTTAGTTTGGTGGGTTTGGGTTTGTTTGTTTGTTTTTTGGGGTTTTTTTTGAGTGCTTGCACATTTTGTCAGTAAGCAGATATCCTAAATTTGACATCATCACAAATATATATTTAGTGTTGTCTCCTGGCTGCCCTGCTGGTGGTGCTCATGATGCAGACCTGATTGTTGCACTGCTGGCATATTTCATCATAGTTATTATGTACTTGAGAAGCTCTGTGTGCTGAATAAGTTGCCTTGGGCTTTTGGGTTTGCATACCACAAGTCAGCTACTGGTGACTGTGTTTCCACTTGAAATAGAAACATGGGACAGTTTGGGTTGGAAGGGACCTTAAAGATCACCTTGTTCCAACCCTATTGCCACTGCCCACCAGACCAGGTTGCTCAAAACCCTGTCCAACCCGTCCACGAACATAGACAGTGACGGAGCATCCATAGCTTCCCTAGGCAACAAGTGCCAGTGTCTCATCACCCTCAGAGCTCAGAACATCTTCCACGTTTCTAATCTAAATCTCCCCTCTTCCAGTTTGAAGTCATTACCACTTGTCCTATCCCTACAAGCCAGTCCCTCCCCAGCTTTCCTGTAGGCCCCTTCAGATACCGGAAGGCTGCAATAATGTCTCCCTGGAGCCTTTTCTCCTCCAGGCTGAACAATCCCAACTTTCTCAGACCATCCTCACAGTAGAGGTGTTCCAGCCTTCAAATAGTGTCATCATCTTGCTGTCCTACAGCCTTCTGTCAAGGATGATGGGGTAGTGTGTTCTTGAAAGGAAGCCTCGCACATGGCTCTGCTGTTAATTTGACCTAGCATGGTCTCTAGTCTCAGTATAATCTGACCTTTGACGTCTGGGAGAAGTCCAAGCTGCAAGGAAAGATGTTTTTGCAGTAACAGAGGATGTGAGTGCAGAGTTTGAGAGGAATATGCAACTGCAAGCAAGTTTCCTGAAGCCAAAAGAGAAGCTGCTGCCTTCACCCAAAAGTCATTGCTCCTTTCTGATGTGCAGTGGCCAACATGTAACCAGCCTTGTTTGCATGCCCAGAGACAGGTGTAACTTGCTGAGGTGTTTAAGCGAGTCTTATTTCTTTTGCATTGTAACAAGTTGATGGCAATTATATATAATTATCTGGGATAAATTTTTTAAGATGCACTGCCTGTTAATAGAGAAGCTCTGTCTTTGTACATAACAACATTGTATGTCATGCCCAGGACCAACATCACCACTCTTTCTTCTTCAAATGAATGAATGTAATTAAGAGGCTGAATACCACATGGCTTAGTAGAAAAACGCTTGAGAAGATTTCTGTAAGTAGACATCTTTGGCAATGATACTAAAATGGAATTAAAAAAAATAATTCAAAACTGGTGTGGAAGAGATAAGAGCACTTTAAACAAGCTGATAGCTGAAAGAAATGATCAAGCTTATAGACAACATGTATAATACAAATTGGGTAGTAAGGGCATGTTCAGTAACTTTTTTTCCCAGAACTCATTAAAGTAATAGACCTACTTTGTGTCATCGGCCCTTGATGTGAAGAGATGGGAGGTTGTCTCTCTGGAGGTTAAAAATGAAGCACTGTACATGTAGCTGCAGTAATAGGATAATGAGAGAGAACTGAGGTAAAAAGAAAAGTGTCTTTGCTGTATTCTCTTCACTGTTTTTCTTGAAGTGTGAGGACTCTTCAGGCCAGGAGGGGTGTCTAAGTTGTAGTTCTGAAGATGGTAAGGAAACTAGTCTGATCCCCTGGACAATTTAAGGTGCAGAGCTCCTGTCACCAAGTAATCATAGAATCATTCTGGTTTGAAGAGACCTTTAAGATCACCAGGCCCAGCAGTTAGCTCAGCACTGTCAGGTCTCCACTAAACCATGTCCCTCAGCACCATATCTTCATGTCTTTGAAACCCCTTTAGGGATGGGGACTCCACCATTGCCCTGAGTAGTCTGGGCCAGGCTTTGACAACCTTCTGGGGAAGAAATTTTTCCTAATACCCAACCTAAATCCCCTCTGTTTGCAGCAAGTCGGGACATGACTGCAGTGAGAGTTTAGAGTCTGGAAGTGATTTAAAGTAGACTCCAGCATCTGCTGTTTTTGGGAGATAAGCAAATAATTTTTCCTCTGCTTATGACAAACTGTGTCCTAGGATGATGTGGACAATATGATTGTGCCTGCTGGAAATGCTTGTATGTGAGACAGGATATTTTTGGATGAATAATGTTTCATGTCACTTTCTGATATGTGGGAAGCTTTGAGTTCATGTTTATGCAACAAGCCTATGACTGGGCAGCATTTCAGTACTTTTCTAAAATAAGAGACCAGAGTGACCAGCTTAATGCATCCCTAAAATGCAGCTCGGTTTAAGGTATCTGCTGCCCAGATTACCCATGTAGGTTATCCTGGTTATCGATTGGACATTTCATTCGAGTTGCAGCATGCACAGCTGACATGAAGCAAAGTTCCTCACGTGAGGCTGAATATGTCTTTAAGCTTTCATTTTTCACTCCTGGTGCTTCAACAGAACATGTCTTCAATTACTCCTTTATAGCTGTGGAATCCTTGTAACCCAGCTACCAAGACCTGTGCTCAGTTTTCATGGGGATGTTCTTTCACTCTTGATTCTTTTGGGAACCTGTGGAAACCTGGTCTTCAAAAGTAATTTGCAAGACAGGGACTATGCATCCTGGGAGATCAGACTTGGACACCACCCTAAAACCTTAACTCATACTTCTCTCCTGTAGTATATGAGCTTGGTGCACTTATTAACCTTAGATCTAATTTTTTTATTTTTTTTTTTTCCACTGACATCCAGGGCCTTTTGCTTTCTCCTTAAAAAGCTGATGCTTTGAGCTAATGTAGTCATCTTTCATTCCTGCAGCTGATTCTGCTTGTGTTCACTCCATCTTTAAATCAGTGGGTAAGAGTCTTTTTAGAAAGTTGGAGTATCTTGTCTGATCAATGTTATCTAGAGATAAGATACTATCTGTCGATCAGTTGACTATTGGTATATTGGGTGGGATGGGTTTGGTTTTTTTAGCTTGAGGCAACATTTTTCTAAGAACATTCCTACTTGAATCTAAGTATCAAAGGATTTCTCGTTGATGTGCGATTATTTAACTATAGTGCTGAGCCATCTTGCTTGGATTGGTTTTAAACTTTGGAGGAAGCAAACTAGATTTCCAGTTTGCTAGTTAAAAGGATGGTAGTAAACGTGACAAGCTCACAAGCTGAAGTCCCATGAACGTGATGGGTTTCTCTGATCTGTAACCCTGGCTTCAGTGAAAGACTTGAAAGCAGGAGAGGGGGTAGCTGCACCCATGTAAGTGCCTGGCAGGTGTGCAGCTTAGTTGGGCTGGTGGGATATCCTTTACTGTGCAGAGCTTGTCCCTGTATAGATACATTTTAAGCCAGATGAACTAGAGTTAAATCTACACGGTGACTATACAAGTCCTTCCTTTAGTGAACGATTTTTATTTTTTTTCTGGTTATTCCCCAAATAGCACACAACTTGGCGTCCTCTGCGAATTTACTGAGGGTACATTCTATCTCCTCATCAAGATCATTGATAAAGATGTTAAACAGAAGTGGTCCCAATACTGAGCCCTGAGGAATGCCACTTGTGACTGGCTGCCAGATGGATTTAACTCTGTTCACCACCACTCTTTGGGCCTGTCTGTCCGGGCAGTGCTTTACACAGCAGAGCATACACCAATTCAAAACATGAGCAACTAGTTTTTTTCCATGAGAATGCTGTGGGAAACAGTGTTGAAGGCTTTATGGAAGTCCAGGTAGACAACATCCACAGCCTTTCCCTCATCTGCTAGATGGCTCATCTTGTCCAAGAAGGAGATCAGTGTCATCAAGCCTGCCTTCCATAAACCTTTGCTGACTGGGCCTGATCACCTGATTGTCTTGTATATGGTGTGTAATGGCACTCAAGATGATCTGCTCCATGACTTTCCCTGTCACTGGGAACCTATGTCCAAGTTCTTTTTATGATTCACATGTATTTAGGGAATATATGTAATTACTATTTTCCAGCACAGGCACCTCTTTTGCAGAGCCTGGACATCTCATTTCACTGGCTGTTGTCAAACCTGTGCCTTGAGGTTATGCTAGAGCATGTTGTAGAGGCCAAGCAGTGGAAAATTAAAGCATAGCTTTAAGATGACTTGCTCTGATGTGGAGTTTCTTATCTCTATGGAGGCATAATTAATACTTGTTTTTCCAAGTCCTGCATTTTCATCTAGCAAATGTCCAGCTTTTGCTGCTTGGTATTGAGAGAATCCTCTGTGCAATGCCTCTTGGCATGCATCATCTTCCCATCAATGTGTGCACGGATCAGCGATGCCCTTTATCATCACTACTTTCCAGCATATTTTCCAGGCCTCCCAATAATTCACAAAGTTCTCCAGAACTTGCCAGTCTAATGCATGGCTTCCTTGGAACTCTTATGTATCAGGGGAACTGTGTCCTCATTGTCCTGAAGTTATGCATGAAACAACTGAAAACTTTTTTAGCTATGGAGTTTTGTGGAGAACTTGGTTTTGGTCTACAATTTACTCCTGCTTCTTCTTTCTGGACAGATTTGTTTTGAGAATGGTCTGCTTTCCTAGTTCCCAGATAGGACCTTATTTGTCTGTATTTGAACATCCTTCTGTCTAGCAGTCTGATCTCTTTGAAATTGTTTTTGCTCTTTAGCCTTCTCTGATGGTTTCTCTTACTTGCAAACTTAATCATAACTTCATTTTAGTGATCCTAAAACAGGTTAATCCCACAAGATTCCCTGGACATATCCCTTCCAAATGCCAATTCCCTCTTTATAATTAAATGATGAGACCTGTTGATTAACCAATTTAGGCTTGTTCTATGGCTTTTTTAGCATTAGTATTGTGACAAAATACTAAGTGAAATGGCAATACCTGACTCTGTGTCATGCTTCCTAGACCTTTGGTGCTCGGAACAACATGAGCTCTCAACCAAACTTTAAAAAAAAAAAAAACAAAACAAAAACAACATTATCCTAATAAAGCCTATGTAACGTAAATAAATGTCATAACCCTTGAAATATTTATTAACTTGATTTAGTCATGACTACTGCAAAGTGTGCAGGATTGATTCTAAGAGTCTATAAAACATTGAATTGAAGACTGGATGAAAAATATAAGGTGTCTTCCAGTTATCTTGGGACTACCTTTGTTTAAAGGCTTTTCAAGAGCCTACCTGAAGAGTAGAGAGGATTCTTTTTGAAAAGATTCCCAACTTATCTGGTATTAATAGTTTCTATTTAACATTACTGCTTGGAATGGTGGAAGGGTTTTCAATGTGACTTGAATGCTTTCTTTACCCTGGTTTCCTAAGAAAATAAAATATGTGGTGAAGTTGTCTCTCCTCTTATATTCCAATAGCTTTCAACACTGTTATCAAATCAAGTCAAAAGTAGCTAGAGAAGAAGTTTTCTCTAAGTCATGAATGTGTTTCCACCCTTGTGTACATAGGCTTCTGTGTAGAGGGGAATAACCTTACTGGGTATCTTGATAGAGGGGGACTGTGGTGTGGGTTCACCACTGACATGAGAGACATTAGGCAGACCCTCTTTAGTTCTCTGGAGAATGCAACTATGAGAATGAAATCCATCACTACTAGTTTCTTCATAAACCGAGGGGGAAGCAGTGGGAGATTTCTATCGGCATATAGAAGAGTTTTAGAGGAATATAGACCTTGAATAGACTTGTCTTGTTGACATTTCTGAGATAGTGGGGGGGAAATTAGCAGAAGATATGGCTTGCTGATTACTAATGCACAATGAAGATTAAGATAGGAAATTATTGGCAGAGCCCAGCAGCTGTTTTTTCTCTGTGAAACAGACTGGGGGGGAAAAGAATCCATAAAAAAATCCAGATATTCTTATCTGTGAGCTGCTGTGGCCAGAGAACATACCTTTGTGGTGGAGACCTTTAAGATTTTCTGATGGAGATATCAAAGAACTGCTGAAAGATGGTGTTTGGATACAAAGGATTACTAAAGGCTTGAGATATAGTTCAGACCTTTCAGTATTGGAGACGTTTCTCTATGGACCTTATTGAAATGGCTGCTGAGGATGCAAGAACTGGGAGTGTTTGGATGTGATGTACGAGGTTTGAGACTGTGAGGCTGTGATGCTCAAGGTGAGTTTAGTTCCTACCGAGATATTGCATGTTGCTTGAAGTAGATGACCCCAAAGTAAATAGAAAACCTTTGAGTGTTTTTTGGAGGGCTCAAAATAAATAGAGCACAGTGGCTATTGCTAGGGATGATCCAAGGGCTGGAACCCCTCTGCTGTGAGGCCAGGCTGAAAGAGTTGGGGTTGTTCAGCCTGGAGAAGAGAAGGCTCTGGAGAGACCTTATTGCAGCCTTCCAGTATCTGAAGGGGACCTACAAGAAAGCTGGGGAGGGACTTTTTACAAGGGCTTGTAGTGACAGGACAAGGCGCAATGGTTTCAAACTGGGAGAGGGGAGGTTTAAGCTAGAAATGAGGAAGAAGTTCTTCACTGTGAGGGAGGTGAGACGCTGGCACAGGTTGCCCAGGGAAGTTGTGGATTCTCCATCCCTGGATGTGTTCAAGACCAGATGGGATGGGGATTTGAGCAATCTGGCCTAGTGGGAGGTGTCCCTGCGCATGGATGGCAGGGGTGGTGAAATAAGATGGTCTTTAAGGTCCCTTTCAACCCAGACTGTTCTATGATTCTATGCTGTCCAGAGGGAGGTAAAGTAGAAGGCAATGTCTGTGCATCTGCACCTAAAGGCAGAACAAATAATTAATCTCTGCATTATTCTTGGCATACCAGATACAGCATCACTACTGCAAGGGTTCTTTAAGCTCTTGTGAAGTCATCTGGATGTTGAATAGAGTCCCCCTCCCTCTCAATGAATATAAACTAGGAATTAACTGATCTGCATCCTATCCCTCCTTACTTTTCCTTTCTTTCATGAAGATTACACATCTCATGTCACTTATACTGGTCTTTCAACCCAGGCTTTTCAAAACCGCAGTCATTCTTGAATGAGGATATTTGTGGTTGTCTAGCACCTCTTCTTTTTTTTTGGTTTTTTTTTTTTTTTGAACAATATCCCCACTTAAACTTTTGCTAACTTCCCACATCTTTTTTCCATTCCATGTTCAGTCTGAAATTTCCCCCCTTGAATCCATAAGCCGGTATTTCATTAGTTTGGCATTTGCTTTGTCTGTGCATTAAAAGATTAGTGCAATTGCTCATGCTGAAGAGAAGGCTTGACTTTCAGCTCAGCTGTCTTTCCATATTTCTCTGCCCAGACAACAGTCTGTGTTGGCATGGCTCTGCAGGGGGCCAGCTTGAGAGATGCTTTCTGTAAATTCAGAAAAAAATTCTTTTAGATATGACTTGCAGTCCTGGGGAGGTTTTGGAAACATCGGGATAAATCACTTGGGCTGCTCCCCTGGTAAGAGTTTGCTTTGAATTTTTCAGAGAAGGAGCTTAATGACTCTCCATCAGTTCATGAGCATCTAGTGCTGGTGGGGTACACAATGGAGATAAGGTCCCTCCAATCACCTGTGTTTCATATGGACAACACCATCGCAGAGCACCCCTCCCCTTCCAAAACAGGTTACGAGGAGCACTGACTTCTTTTCTATGTTTAAGTCATGCAAATTCCTCCCAAAAGGTTTCCGTGATACCAAAGAAGTTGAATTTATGCTCTGTGAATGAGCAATTCCCATTTCTCTTGTTTATTACCCAGGTTTCTCACATTGGTGTAGAGGCAATTATAGAATTTTTGTCTCATTCCTTGGTGACTTGATTAATGTTGTTCTTGACATCTTGGTTTCTTTGGGCTAAATGAACAGTAATTTGTTGTGTCTTCCTCTTCCCACTTCCACCTTTCATGCCTTATTTCTCACCCTTTCAAATCTTTCTTCCTCCCTCACGCAGCTTGATGGTCTCCTAGAGGAGCCCACAAACCCAGCCTGTCCTCCACGCCCCCCCCTCCCTTTTTTTTGTAGGAGGTTACCAGCAGGTTCCCTGTTTTCTCCTGTTCAAATTATTTTGCAGGGTGCTGCTGCACAGGATGTGGTACCTCATTCTGGTTGCAGGATCTTAAACTGCTGTGATGAGAACTCCAATGAAATTTTTTTGTACCCACTTAGCATAAAATCATAGAATGGTTTGGGTTGGAAGGGACCTTTAAAAGTCATCTAGTCCAACCCCTCAGCACTGAGAAGGGACATCTGCAACTTGACCAATATGACAAGTGCTTCAACTTTTCGACTTTTTTTTATTTATTTATTTTGTCCTGTTTGTAACTTAGTCCTGGAGATATTTCAATACCTGAACTGGCTTCTGACCCAAGTGCTTTTAAAAGCTCCCTCTGGGGAATCTTCTCTCACTAAATGTGTACAGGTAGTCAGAGCAGGCTTGATCTTAGTGTGCCACTGAATTATGACCAGAAAGTAGGGCAAGCATAGAAAAAAGAGCTCTTGCTTCAGCCAGGGAATGCAAAACCTAGTTGGAGGCTTTCTTGCTTGGAATGCTGTGCAGGTCTGAGTGCAGAGATCAGTGATGCACAGACTGATGCCTGAAGGACGTTTTCAGCCCCCCACTGTGACTACAGTTCAATGACAGGCAGGGAGATGCAGGTAGCTTGGTCTTGCAGCTGGTTTCCATTTCAGGATGACATCCTGGAATGTGGCTAGGGCCATGGAACGACAGATTAGTGAGAGAATGATGTTGGAAGCATTTGTGAATTCAAGGTTAAAGAGACCAAAGTAGCTGCTTTTAGTGGGTGCATTTGTCTGGACAATGCCTGTAAGAGAAAAGAAACCCTGGCAGATAAGAAGGTCCCGGGTCCAGATTCCTCAGTAAGGGGAGAATTGCTCAGGATCCACATGGGACAACTCAATTTTGCATTTTTCCTTGAGTCAAGTATGCTTGTCAGGAGAGGAAGACTGGTTTTGCTGCAACCTGACCTCTGCTCACTTTCCTCTCTGGGTCCACATTGCCTGGAGCCATCTGTGCTGGAAGATGTCTAGGGTTCGATTATCTTTGGTAGAAAACTCACTGAGGTGGGTCGGAGGGATGGTTATGTAGGTTCTATGGACTGAAACCCTTCCTCTTGGTCTGTAAGAATGTGAGATCTTCATCTGTGCCTGGAGCTTTTAACTCCAGTCCTCCACTTCAGTGGGGAGAGCTGTTGTTCTACACCTTGGAAAATCCATGGATGCTCCAATTTCTTCTGAGAACTTGAAGTCAGGAGTCTGTAAGTGCTGCTCTGTGTCTAGGTGCTCAAGGGGATTGCTTCCTGTTCCTTCCTTTCGAAGTAACCATATGCAGTCATAAGAGATGATGCATTTGAGGACCTCTTAAAGAACAGATTGGCTTCTTCATTGTAGGTGTCAGAAACAGTTATCAATTCAAGACCATGCCTTTCTTCAATAAAGAGCATGTTTTTAACTTCTGCAAACCAGTTCAGCCACACCAACGGTAGGAGATTCAACCCAAGAGGGGAAAAGTTACTCTTTTCCTTTCTGACTTGGACAGATGGTGCACACTGGTCCTAAGTTAATACAAGCCTTGTCAACCACCCTGGGGTCTCAACATCAACATATTTCCAGTGAATAAATATAGACACCTCCTGAACTGATTACTTCTGAGCTAGAAATACACACTTCAAGATGCCCTGCTACAGATGATCCACCATTGCCCTTCTCACCAGTGAGAAAGAGGAAATGTCTGCAATTCCTATCCCAGAGCCCTTCTTTTACGGTCTTGTTTCCACCTCATGGCTGGAGTCAACTTCCCACTGTATTGCTGTTTTCCTAGAGATCTCCCTGATCCTTTCCAAATCTTGCTGCCAGTGCTGTCATAGCCTGTAAAGGATGGATCCAGGGAAGAACCAAACAGTTAAACATCCCCCTCTGTATCTTTAAAATCTGTTTTTCCCAGCTCTAGCTCTGGCTGACAATCACTCGGAGCCTTTCTGGTGCAGAGATCTGGGGACATAAATTCCAGGCAGGCACATTTACTTCCCTCATACCATGATAATGGAGAAATGATTCACATTTACAGCTTTGGGAAGAGACGTGCTCAGCATTAATCCCATGGCACTCCTGCCTCTCCCCTGCACTGTCCTTGGGAAAACAAGGCTCTTTCCATGTGCCTTTGGATGACTGCAGCTGCTTGTGCTGGCTGGAAGTCCTGAGGGAATGATCAGCTTGTGGAAGTTAACGAAGGCGAATGTGGTATGTATGTCTCCTCTCTCTGGTTGAATTCTGGTTTGCTGCTTGGAGAAAGTCACCTTTTTCTTTTAAGCCTGGCCAATATTTGCTGAGCTGTATTTTTAACCTGAGGTAGCTGCTTTGCGTGCTCCACACTCGCTACTGCTCGGGTGTGCGTGCATTTGGTGTCTGTGAGATTCAGCATGCAGCATAGGGGGAGCAGAGCAGACCATCAGAGGCTCCAGATGTGTTCCAGGAGTGTGGGGAGATGGGAAGAGCAGTGGTCTTTTGGGCCAAGCAAGCAGCCACCACCTTATCTGTGCCTACTTTGGTTTTTAGCTGCAGTAGAGGATGGAGAAGCTCCTATATGGGGCAGGGAGCTGCTCCAGAACAGCACCAGGCTGCTGGACTGAAAAGGCTGTAGGTCTCATCCCACCTGTGTCTACCTTGACTATGGCAAACCAGCACCATCCACAGACCATAGCTAAAAGAGTCTGAGTAAACAAGCTCAGTATAAACATGTTGCTTGTCTTACCCACGCTTGAATAAATCCTTCCTATGGATGCCCCTTTTCCTCTGTGCCTTCATGTCCACATGAAGAAGCAACCAGCAGCACCTCATCCATGTGAAGCTGTCAGCTGTAATCAGCCATGAAAAACCATCCATTGGAGTCTAAATTCCATTAGCTGTCGGCTCACAGAACTTTAATGTGCCCTTACCTTACCCCCGTTGCAGGTCTGCTCCCAAGAGAGATGCAGGACATGGGACCCTGAAACTGTCTGTTCCCCTTCTAAAGGAGAGGCTAAAAATAACTTGGTGGTTTCTAGAAAATCCTGCGTGTCTTAAGCAGCTTTTGGTAGGGTTGTTTGTAGTGGGTTTTTTTCCCTTCACAGAATCAGAGAATTACTGTGTCTGGATTATACCTCTGAGATCATCAAGTCCAGACTATGATCTATCACCGTGACATCAGCTAGACCATGGCACTAAGACCCACATCCAGTCTTTCCTTAGCACCTCCAGAGATGGCAACTCTACCTCCTCCCTGGGCAGTCCATTCCAGTGTTCTATCCCCCTTTCTGTGAGCAAGTGCTTCCTAAGATCCAACCTAAACCTCCCCTGGAGCAGCTTCAGGACCTGCCCTCTCATC
>JANHFX010007303.1:0-52521 GCA_027560015.1 Chloroceryle amazona
AAAATCCCACAACAAAACCAAAACAAACAAGATGGGTAATGGTATTTATCTGTATTTTACATAGCACTTCTAAAACACAGATCCTGTCAATGAAAATTCATGTTTCACTTAAAACTCTTCCAAAGCATACTGCTTTGTGCAGAAAACTCCAAGCCCAGACCTACCCTATCTCTTTCTTCTTTACAAACATACAAAGGGATAATAAAATAGCTAAGAAGCAAGAGCAGTAAAATTTTGTGCCCTGAGGGGGAAAATGGCATATATTGCCCTAAGCCTTTAGCTGAGGCCAAAATATATAGAGAGAGACTTGGGAACTATTTTCTTTCCTAGTGCAATATTTTACCTCTATTGCCCTCAGAACCAGTCAATATTTGTATAATATATATATAAAAATAACCTTAGATAGATGGATAAAAACCAAGTAAAATTCACCTCAGAAAGGCTTTTATTCCAACTGGAAAATTGCCCTGCAAATGTACTCAACACAATACCCACTACTTCACTTGAAAGTGACAGTTGCAGCTGTTAACGTGGCTACATTATCTCATCTTAAGAGACAAATTTCAGGCTATATTTCACTGTAGCCTGGTAATGTATATATGCCCTAAAGACTGCTCTTGCTAGATCTGTCTTGCTGTATAGATTTCAGATAGGGATGTATACTTCCCAGGGTTTTTCCCTTCCCCCTTGTTAGTTAGGGAGTGCAGAAGGTTAATAAAACATCTCAGTGTTTCTGTTATCATGCCCCTTTTGGCAGGGAGGCAAGAAGCAGAAGGGAGAGGAACCTGCCAGTGTTCTACTTAGAGTGTGTGCTTCCCAGGGATGAAGGAGGGAAGGGATTGGCTCCTTGGTACCTGGGAACCATGCTTCGCAGAGCTTGCCTATGTGCTATCATGCGCATGGGGGTGAAGGAGAAGATGGCAGAGAATTATTATTGTCCCCTTTTTTATGCCACTGCCCCTACCAAGATCAGTATCTGCCTGCTCCAACTTGTGCATGGTTCCTGGTGGGATTTCCAGAGCTGTTCCTCCTTATTAACCCCACATCCTTCTGCAAATCTGAACTGAGGGTTATAATTAGGAATTCTGGGACTGTCAGGAAAGAAAATATCTAAGTAGGAAAAAAATAGATATAATCTATTAGGATTTTAAATAGTCTCATGAATCTCTACATTATTTGAGACACTTAAGATCACTTGACAAAGCCCTGGAGAATATACAGAAAGCTAGACAGGGACCTTTGATGGATTTTTAAAAATATCTAATGCGTCTTTTCCAACTCTATCCACTAAAAAATGACTAATTGGTTGCTGTTATTCATTACTATGATTAGAACAGTATCCTGAAAGTGCCTGACACTCCTGCATGCAAGATGCTGTCTATTCATCCCCAGCTGAGCACGGGTTGCTGCTTTTTGACATTAATTTTCAAGGCAAACATCTGTGCCATGCACTGCAATGCCTGTATAGCATCTTGCCTGAGGAGACCTGGAGTTTCTGCACACATAGCACTGCACTGAGTAGTGCTGAGACTCTCTATGGGAAGCTGAGGGGGTTTCATGGTTGGCATTTCTTCCCAGCTCCAAGACGATCACCTCGGAGGAGTCCAGGCAGCTTTCTGTGCTGCAACTGGGGCAATAACTCCCTCCTGTGGATCTGGGCTAACATGGAAAATAAAGGCTGGCTGGCTCTGGAGATTTGGCTCAGGAGATCACTTCTTTACGGAAATGTAGAATTTGGACCCTCACATGATTTTTGAAAGGTTTTGGGAAGGAGTGCAGTGGAAAGAGATTTTTCTTGCTAGAGGAATGTATATTGCCTCAGCAAGTTTTCAGCCATAGCTACACCATATGCCTTCTAGCATGGTTTCATAGTTTGTGAAGTGACCATCACATGGAGATGAAGAAGACAAGTAACTCGCAAGGAGTTGGAAAACCCCTGTGAGTGCCCAGGGCAGTTCCCATGGAGCGGATGAACCAAGGAAGACCAAAACTAGTGAGCACCTGTAGTCATGCACTTCCTGCTCAATGAGGCAAACAGGGAAAAAGTTTATGGACAGCTCTGAGTAAAATTAAAAAAAAATAAAATTCAAGCAAGCATTTTTATCTGGCTAATTTTCTTTCCCAGAATTAGTTGTTTGAATGGAGAAACCTGCTGGAGCAAGAGGGAGAAAAGCCTTGGACAGAGTGGCTGCGCCTCCCAGGCCCTGAAATTTAAGATCTTTATAAATGATCTGTTAAAACTATAGTGACGATAAGCTTATGAATCATGATCTATATTAATCAGGGCTGCTGATACGGAAAGATTAATTGAAACGTGCAGTTCTACACAAATGATAAAGTGGTAACAATTTAATATCAGACAAGGAGAGTGAAGAAATTACACTCCAAGCTTCATGCATCATTACTATGGATATTAATATTTTACACAGCGCAACAGCATCGGGAATCATAATGAAAATCCATAACTAGTGCACAGACATGATTAAATACAACAGTCTTTAGGTGCTGTTTGGTGACGGGGGCTTAGCCATATTTCACTCCTGCTGCCGGTGATTCGAGTGATAGAGTCTAGACGTGGGTGATTAAAAAGTGTTCCTCCTAAAGGCTGTTAACCTTTTACTACTGAAATGAATTTCTTTGATTTTTAAATTATGCCGCTCACTCTGTGGGTTTTTTTTTTTTCAAATCAAAACCTTGTCCAGAATATCGATAGAGCGGGTTCCCCAGGCAGTTGACAAAGCAGAAGTAAAGCACCATGAAGCAGACACAGAGGGTATTTAAGGGTGGGAAGGAGAAAGGGGGATGAGAGGGGGGGAGAACACAGGTTAAAAAAACAGGTTTTCAGTGCTTATCATTATGATGGTGCATATATTAGATGCAATACCTGGTGCTGCGGTGGCCCATAAAGGTTTTATCCGCAGGAGTGTGGAATGGGCGCATTACTCACAAGTAGCAACAGCGGCAGTGAGTTATGCACCTCATTCCCAACCCACACCGATAAAAACTTTATGTTGCACCACGCTGTGACGTCTTTTCTAGATGTGGGATTCATCAGCAGTAGTGGTGGCTGGATCGGGCCCTTGAGTGAAATGCAGCGTGTGGAGGAAAGTGAGCCCTGACTCAGCACTGAGAAAAAAAACACCTCTTTTTTTGAGAAAATGCTTGGGTTCCTATTTAAATCCCCCAAGCTCAGAGCTTGAAGAAATTACATCTTTTCTATCTGGCCTTTCTGGAGAGATGAGAAAGGTCGAAGTTGGCCTATATGTTATTTGAGCTGCTAAAAATGCAGCAGATTTTAAATTCAGTAACTCATGGTCTTGCCATGTTAGATTACACTGGTGATGGTTAGAGGTGTCCCACCTGTGGTGCCCCACCCATAGGGCTCCTGGCTCTGCAGCAGTATGGGATACCAATCTGAAACCCTGTGGTTTTCATGGCTGTTGGTAGTGAGGGTGATCTGGGAGAGGAAGCCCAACATGGGAGAGAGTTTGGAGATACCATTCAGTTTAGGCAGGTTTAGGTGCCATCTGAAAGCAACTGTAGGTCTGTCTTATGGCAGACAATGAGACCGGTAAAAGTGCAGTAACATGTAAGCAGCCATGAATTGTCAGCTTGTAGCATTGGAAGTTTGACTTCTTATGGGTAGAATTAACATGCTACTACCAATCACACCATAATCCAATAATGCACGTCAATGAACTCAGTAATCTTAAATCAAAATAATTCCTTGTGTTTTGTGGAATCAAAATGTTTCATGTTCCTTAGAGATCTTTCTTGAGTGCTGGCAGCTCCAGTCTCAGGTGCTGTATCAGAGCTCAGAGGACATGACTCTCAGACCCTGGGCCTTGTGTGGCCCATTTTTCAGAGCTCCACTGCTGGCTGTGTGAGACTTACTGATGTTTGACATGTTAAAAAAAACCAAACCAGCAATCCATCCATATCTCCAGCTACAGGAAGCATACAGGCACAGATCAAAGGTTTGTGGGAATAATTTCAGTTGTAACGTCTTGAATGGGGAATGGAGAAGTCTGGGATGTAGAAAGACTTTCATTGGATGGGGTCCTAGATGTTAATGTTTATTTGTCAATAAATTTTAGATGCATGGTAGACAGTGCCCAAGACATGGGCTTGCATCTGGAGCTACTGTGAAGGGCAGGTCATGCCATAGGACCCATAAATGATGTGGTTACAAAGCTCTTTCCTGAAGCAGAGAATGCTGGAAAGACAACAGGAGATGCTTTGCTTTAGGGGGCAGAAGGGTGGGTGGTCAAATACCAAGGTGATGGGCATAGCACATGTTCCAGGGTAGAGGATGTGCACCAGCAGGCAAAGACATGACAAGGGGTTGGGGGTAGAAAGGAGGATAACAAAGCTTTGGTGCTTCCCTTGTCACTTGAATTGGGGATCCTTTGGATGCACCTCACCTCCCCCTCTCCCTCCAGAGGTCTGAAAACACAAGGCTGAGAGAAGCAGCTCATAATCGATGACATTAATTAATAGATGAATGGCAGAGAGGCGCAAGTATTGCCCCACAAATGAAAAGCAAATCCCAGCCAAGGGAAAAAACGGCAAAATTGTAGCAGTTTCTACTCTGTTACCCTTGAGATTTGGCTCCAGATTCAAAGGATAGGCAGGCGGAGAGGGAGGTTGGGAGGAGGCGGGTGAGGGGGGGAGTTGGCTCATATTCTGCTGTGACCCAATTCCATACAAAGCATCCTGTAACAAAACACGTCTCTATCTACAAAGTACAAGTAATCTTTGTTTTCAGTACAATACTTATCTGCATTTAGACCGACGATGGCAGTACTTGGCTTATTTTCATGGATCCTGTTATCCTTTTTATCCCTGTGAGCATGTGTAAGTGTGTGTGCGTCTGTGTCTCCTTCGCTCCATCCTCCTTGCTGCCTCTTGTGCCTGTGCCAACAGAGCAGTACTCATAGGGTGCTGTCAGACATCAGCAGAGGTGGAAATACTGAAGGTCAGTGCCAGTTAGGGGCTTTCAGAATGCCTAAAATACCCGATGCCTTGGGAAAGGGTGAGATTGGAATCTGGTCTTTATGACATCTAGCCACATCCCGAGGAGCCCTTGGAGTGAAACCAGAGAAAGGGAGATGTTAATATGTGAGGCACCACTCTGCGATTTGGGAGATAGTTGTGCTGCCACAACTGTTGCCAGTTTGCTGTCCGAGTCTCTGCATCATCTTCTAGCCTTTCCATATCCATCCCTGCCAGTAACTTTTGGCAGGTATGGCCTTCTGCTATTTGTCTCAACAGTACCTGACAGCAAGGTAGCCTTGTTTTGATAGGGCTATCTTCAGGTACTACAGTAGAGCACAGACTGAAAGGTATCTGAGACACCAGTGTTCCAGATCCCCACTACACAAAATGACAAAGGGTAGCCTGACATCAAATCTGGCTATTTCAGCAGTGCTGGCTTATCCACTTGTGTCAAAGGGTGATGGTATGTCACCAATTCCTATCATGGTTTCCCTGTGCTTCCAGTCATACCTGGGAAGTTCTCATATCTTAAACTCACTGGAATGAGTGAATTTCTTTCTTCAAGTCACAAAAGAAATGGGTTTCCAGTCTAGAAGATACACCATAATCCAAGACATCCTTCATGCACATAGCAAGGAAGATTCATTTCCCACCAGAGGAAAATTTGCTAGTCTTGGTAATGCCACAACTGAGTGTAGAAATGTAAAGCCCCCTCAAAGTTTTAAGAACCTATGAATCATGGCAAGACTATGTGAATACATGGGTGCAGAGGCATCTGCCTTTGCAGCCAGTTGGAATTCCTCTCCATGAGGGTGCTGCCATCTGAACTCATCACACTGTTATCTGAACTCATCACACTCATCAGCCATTCTACCTTTATGAAGCGTTTCTGTCTCCTCCCTCTCATCTGTTATTACAGAGCACTCACACATTCCTCACCAATAGGTTTCTGGATGTTCTAGGAGTCCCCTCTGATTTCACAGAGCGGGAACTAAGATGTGGAAAGCAGAGGTGTCCTGACCAAGGTGACCCAGTAGTACAATGGAAAGTAGCTGTGAAGTGGGATTTTTACATGCAACCCTAAGTTATACCAACGAGGTTCATAGGAGGTCTAGAATCCATAACCTATGATGCATGTTTGGAAAGTATACAACTGCTTAATCTAAAGTATTTGGTGACTGCTTAATCTAAAGTATTTTCTGATCTGAGAATTTTAGAAACATCTAGGTGGCTGTTTGAGGGCTGGTCCAGGTCTGTGATACTGACACCTCTCTATTCTTTAACTCCCGGCCTTGTTTTTAATTCTTATCCCCTATTTCCTTGATTTAATATTTTCTATGTTCAACTGCTACTGAATTCCACTTTTATTTCTTATATTTAATCCTTGGTTTTCATCTGACTCCACCACGAGAGAGTATCTATATTTTAAATAAAAATAAGAATAAATACAGAATGTAATACATGTAATTCCATGGTAATCATGTGTTTTACAGGCAGCTGACAAATTTGCTTAGCTGTAAGTAAATATACTCATCTCCCTCCATCCCTGCCGCCAGCGTCCTCTGTTTATTTGGTATTCAGTGTGACCTCCTCCCCAGAGAGCTACCTGAATTGGTGCCGATAGGCAGATGACTCCCTTGTTCTAGTTTTATCCTGTACTTACGTATTTTTATCTGGTGATTCTTCACCACACACTGAATTGTCTGCCAGCTTTTGGGAAAGGAACTCTAGGTTCTTCCTTGCTTAGTTTGCCCCATCGTGGAAATAACAATGGTTTTGAACCTCGATGTCTGGATAGGCATAGAAGTGGTGGATGGAGTTAAGGCTGAATATGACTTGCAGCTTAAAGCTCTCCTCTACAAAGGAATCTGTCCACTGGAAATAAACTGGTGTTTTCAGTGTGTTATAATGGTGCAGTCTGGGGTTTCCAGTCAAATTTTGAGATCATCTGATGAAGAAATTCTTCAAAGGGTCCTGGAAAAATCAGCTGGTCATGTTCACGCTGGATCTTTATTACTATTATTTTAGAATCATTATTCATGTATAAACCTCACACACAAACTATTTTTTTTTCTGCTTCAAAGCTCAACTGGGAGATGGATGTCCTTGTGGGGAGAAATATGAACAGCTGCTGGTATTGCTACTAGAAGGGTGGGTTTTTACCCTGTTAACACATGTATTGAAGGGGTAAAACTTGCCCATTCACCAGGGCTTTGGGTGGAAGTTGTTTTCTCCTTGCAGTGAATTTTGCTGAGGCTCATCTGGGCACTTCCAGTGTGATGCTGCCAGTGTTTCTGGTATCAGTGTAGTCTTCCAAATATTCCCAAATGAATATGCAGGCTGCCTTGTACCTTCAGAAGTAATATCAAGGAGATGGTTGTATTCATTAAATGAAGGAAGAGAAAAGGATTTTAGGTCTTTTAAGAATGATTAGTGATCGACAAAACTTATGTTACATACTTATTTGGTGGAAGAGAGTGGAGACCAAAACTTTGATGGGAAGTGACAGTTTAAAAAAAAATGTTCTGATGTGATTTTGTTTTTTACTGTATTTCAACTGCCCTAACAATTTTTTTCAGTTTTTGTTGTTTTATTTTTTAATAAATCATACTTTGTTATTACTAGTGCAGTCCAAAATACAGTTAGAAACTGTCTTGAAACAATAGTCACTGCAGTAGAACTGTCTTCTACCTAGTTGATTTTGTCATTTGTTCCCCTCATAGGTTCTTTGACCATGGGAAATGGGTGCTACCAGAAGAAAACAAATTGCTCTCTTTGTGAGACACGGAATTCTATGGCAGAACCAAACCCATCACTCCCTGCATACTTTTGCAATCTTAATGGATATTACAACTGATTGTATTCTATCTTTTACGTAAAACTCAAGAGATTTAAATGCTGCATTTTATAATAGGCATATGTATTTTTGATTTTACAGCATGGCTCTCAAAATAAAAACATTTCTTGATAAGAAACAGGTGGACAGATTTGGAGAAGCATTCATGAGCAAATAGTTCAACCAGGGTGTCAGGTAAATGGTGAGCCAAAAGTTGAAAACACATCCCTTATAATCCATTAAATCATGCAAAATAGCAAAGCAGAGCTCATTCTGGTGGGCAAAAACTAAAGAAATTAATTAAAATGCTCACAAGATGCAAAGAACTGAAAAGAAAAATAAAAGAGAAGAAAATTTCCATGAAAATTGCCAAAGTAGGCAGCATTTTTTTCTTTAAAACTTAAATTTTCATGTATTTTGTCTTGTGACAAAAAACCCTGTAATCATCTGTTACTGAGAGGGATCCTGAGCCAGGGCTGTGAAGTGACCAGGAGATAGCAGTGAAGAAGGGGAAGGGCACGAAGATTCCCCAGCCACTGCCATGAGGAGCCAGGCTGAATTGCAGCAGACCCTGTTCTCAGCACAGGACAGACAGGAAAGTGGCTGTAGACCAAGAAAACACAATCTTCCAGGAAAGGCTCACCTGGACAAGGAAGAGGCAGGATAAGGAAAATGATGAAATCATTTCTCCTGCTCATTTCCTCTCTGGATAGTTTTCTGCTAGATGAAATGATGCTGAAAACAGAAAGACAATAAATTGTTCTTCATGTCTGCTGGGGATAGGAAGAGAAGTAACAGTCCTAAATTGCAGCATGGAAGATTTAAGTCAGGTGCTCAGAAAACACACTGGTGCTAAGGCTAGAGAAACACTGGAATAAATTTCCTGAACAAGTGGCAGAATGACCAACATGGGATGGTTTTAAGACGAGGTTAGGTGAACATCCCTCAGGGATACTTTAGATTTGCATGATTCTGCCCTGGGCAGGGGGAAGGGATTCAGTGGTACTTCCCAACCTTAAGTCGTACACCTCCAAAGCCTTTCAGGGAATTTGTTCTGATATTGGAGCAAGCCAGAGTCAGACAGAGCCATAGGAGGACAGTAGCTGGTGGCAGAGGGGACTTAGCAAAGTCTCTGAGAGAAGGGGAAATGCAAAAGCTACTTGAGTGGAGCAGAAAGCCACCAGACACATAATGTGAGGGTCACAGCAGTGTGATCCCCAGGACCTCATCCTTGTTCTGTGTTTTGTCTCCAGAAGCTCCAGGACCTCCAGAAAGACAGACAGTGGCCCCCAAGAATGAGTCCACTAGGACAGCCCACTCATCTGCTGTGGAGATGACCTCCTGTAGTGGCTACTCTTCAGTAGAAAAGGGCATCAAGAAGTTGCTTGTGAATGCAGAAGAGGAATTTTCCAAAAACCAGAGCCCTCTTCCATCCATTGATTTCACCATCAAAAAAAAGCCAGGAGAGACCCCCCAGCTCCGGTCTACTGAAACACAGTGGTGGATTTCATATTTCTTCCTCCAGCAAGTTGCTCAGACATGTTTCAAAACAGGGACAGAGAGCTGTGACTGCAGTTCCTAAAAATTCAGGAGGTATTCAGATATCAAATGGTGCCAAGCTGTTAGCATCTGCATGTGTGAGAAGGATTGAGGCGTGCAAGAAGTTCTGCGTTGCTTCTTCCCACCATACCAGGGTTAGTGGCTTGGGACTTTCACAGGGTGCTGGGATGCTGGAAATAAAGAGACAGACCACTTTTCCAAGGGGACAGAGAAAATGAGAGAGGGAGGCAGGGGAAGGAGGGGCTGGGGAGAAAACGGGAGAGAGAAAGAGAGAGAGAGTGCAGGGAGGAGGGGAAATGAAAGGATATTATTTTTTTTGTATCTGTCATTTCCCTGCTATCTCCCATATGACTTCTTAATCCATCAGAATGCTGGGAAGATAATGTTTTGGGCGAAATAACATGAGAGAGAGGATAGACTCCCAAGGACCAATATCTTTATTGCTCGGAGGATAAACGGATTATGTCAGCCATTTTCTGTTGCTGACAGCTTTTCTTATTAACCGATTTTATTTTTTAATCTTCCAGGGAAGAAATATGGTTTTATGTCACAATAAAACGCCGGTCACATCTAATTCTGCCCTCAAACAAACAGATTTCTGAAAGCCTTGCAGAGAAATTTGAAATAACTTTAAAGAGGGGGTTTTTGGATAAAGTCTTTATCCAGAGGCTTGTTCAACCGCAGTGTAAAAGGTTTAGAGAGAGTGAGAGAGTGAGTGAGAGAGAGGGAGGGAGAGGGAGAGAAAAGTCCCTCACAGTTGTTTTTCCTGGTTGATCCCTATTAAAAGAAACTCTTCATTGTGGTGTACTCAAGGAAATACAGCTCAGACGAAAGAGTCACATGAATGTTAACAAATATGGCTATTTGTGTGGCTTACGCGCTGCGCTGGGCTTAGAGATGTTGTGCGTGACACTCAGAGAATGAAGGAAGGAATCATTAGCATCCCAGCAACCTGCTTAGCCACCCGCTTTCATACTCCCCCTTTTGATCTGACACTTTTTTTCCTTCAGTTTTGCTGGGATTACCACAGAAGATGCTAATAAAGTATCGTACACGTTGTAGGCAGAGTGATAAGAAAGTCTGCTCTGGCGAAACTTTGGAGTTGCAAGCCAAGCAGTCTTTGTACTTGTTGCTGGGTTTCCAGTGCAGACCTGAAAATTGGGAGGGTTTTGTTTAATTCCCTTTTTCCACCCCCCTAAAAAGACCTTCTGCAGCTGAATCCTGCATATTTCATGTGCATCTTCTACTGGGATTTAGAGTAGGCTCCATGATGCTGATCATATCCCAGTTGCTCATGGACATTATTTTCTCCATTGACTAAAGGAAATCAGGGGGAGACAAGTCTCACACCCAAATTTACTGCCATTCCCTAGAGAGGGGTCACTGCTCTGCCTTTCTCTCTTTTCTGTTTTTTAGGAAGCACACCTTTTGCTCCTTGGAAATACTGGCTTCACACAGTAAAGGATTTTATAAGTCTTAATATATACTGAAGAAATGAACTTGTCTGTCTCTCAGCACTCTTTTTTTTTTGGCATATTGCCAACACTAAAACATCAGTTACCATCCCAAGGAGTGGTTACAAGATGTTAAAACTCAGCAGCATCTCTTGGTGTTGTTCTGTTATCTATTTTACAGGGGTATTTTGACTGTAAATTCCCACTATGCTGAGTCCTATACAAGTATGTCTTGTCAGGCTCTCCCCATTCTAAAGAACTTAGAGCCTGAACAAAAACCAGAGGCATTAATAGTTTTTGTTTTACTAGTGACATGCTGAGGCACTGAAAAATAAATGCCCTAGCTTCTCTAGGAGGGTCTTTCCCAGCACAGGAGTGCCAGCATGCTGTAAGGGGAATGCTGCATCTTGTGCTACCAGATCATTTTGCATGGACGACCCATGCCATGACAAGGGATGGTTTGTAGGCTTGCCACTACTGCACCAAAGGGGTTTGCCAGCACGTTTCTGCTGGCTGCTGGCACAGATCCGCTGGCACTGATTTGCTGGCACAATCTTCTGTGCACTGGCTGCATCCTCAGCACCACCACCCTGCCCTCATTCACAAGCCCAGCCTCCCTCTCTGCCCAAAACATTGGGTGTTTGAAGCCAAGAGAGCAGTAAGGTGAGTGACTGCTTTGCCCAAACAGGCCAGCAATGCTGAGCTCCTGCACTCCATTCACCAGACCTGATGGGTGATGGAGATAAGACCAACCGCAAGGCAGACCACAGAGCTCAAAAGACATGAAGCCAAAGGTCCCTGCTCTGGCCTATAACCCTCTAAAAAAGCAAAGACGTAATATCCCATTCTGTGATCGCTTCTCTGAAGTGGATGAAGAAACAACCACCTTAGTAATTAGTGAAACAGCACCCTCCTCCCCACAAAGCATTTAGGCTGGTAAGAAAAGCAAGATGGGGATGTCCATCCAGCCTGTCACCCACCAGGCTTGGTCAGTTGAGGACTTGCATTGTGCTGGGGTGGGTACCAGGAGATGTTCCCCATGGATCGAGCTTTTGGGATGCTTCCTTGATTCCTGCTGCAGAACAGGGTCAGCCGTGTCCCAGGCACTAGCAAGAGAGCAGCGCTGCAAATGGTTCAGCCAGCTCAGCTTCTTGCTGGGAATGCCACTTTCCCCATGGACCGCAGAGGGCCCCTCCTCCCCTCTTGGATTTTAGGATGGATTATCCCTAAGAGCAACTGAAGTTTAACCTGTCTCTAAAAAGTACTTTTTTTTCTGTATCTCTTTCCTCGCTGCAGTGTCTTGTGGCAGCGAGTTCCACAGGTGCAGAGCAGACATTGCAAAAAATACTATTTTTTTTTTCAGTGGTGATGAACATCTCTCCTCTTCCTGCTGCTTTTACTGTGAATACATCTGGTAGAACTGCTCCTCTCTCTAAACTAAGCAGTCCTAGTCCCTCCATTCTCACTTCTGATTAGGGCCATGAATGACATCTAATATTCTCATCATCTGGCTCCAACCCCCCTAATGGTGCTGCAGTCTTTTAAAGAGGAAAATCACTACTGCAAATGAAACAGCATCTCTGATGTGTATCAATGCATTACCACACTATCCAGCCCACTGCTGGGTGGCTGCGTGGCTGCCATGTGGTTGCACTGCTACTGCACAAGAAGCAGAGGTTTCTACTGAACTGTGTGCAGTCTCACCAGAGCTTCTTCCTTCCCCTCAATTAAATTAAAAACTTGGGAATGGACAACTTTTTCATCTGCTTTGGGTGTAATGAGAGCTGATGGAGATCTACCTCCCTGCTGAATGTAGGGAGAGTCTGGGTTTGAGTCCCAAAGTCCTAGCTGTACCTCCAACCAGCTTTAGTACTGCTCATCCCCTGGTGCAGCCCGTGCCATGCTGTCTGTACTGCACTGACCTTCACAGCATCTCTGAGAAGATAAGGTCACCTCAAGGATCCTTAACTGGAAAGTCAAGCCAGCTCCTGGCCAGGTCCTCATCAATGTGGTGGTGGATCTGGCAGGAGAGATGGACAGATGTGCTCCTGTGATCCTGCATCCTCAGGGCATTACGTAAAGCAGCTCCAGCATCATCCAGTGACACAGGTTTTGTAGACAGAAAAACATATTCTGTTACAAAAATGCATTTTTTTTTTATTAATAGAAATTGGTATTTACTAAAGAAAACTGTTTAATAATGATAAGATTTGTCTTCCTAACAGCAAAATGTTGGTGGACAGGGTTGGGGGTAGTAAGGATAATTTAATCCATTTTGGGGTAGAAGGAGAGAAGGAAATCTGGGGGCAGAAGCATAGAAAACTTTACTCACTATAAATGATCCCATCAGATATTTAATTTAGGTGTTTGACACTCACCATCAATGGTAAGGCCAAATGTCAGTGTAATTGAACTTCTATCACAGATAGGATTACAGCTTTTTGTATGTATTTTATGTATTTTAGATACACTTAAAAATATATACCTGAAGCATGGCATCCAGAAACAAATCTATCCCTATTCTGATGAATTATACTGAAAGAAAATAATCTTTCCTGTTTCTTTCTCTTCCTGCAGGCAGCTGGTTGAAGCACCAAAATCTGTCAAACTGAAACTTGTTAAACTAGTGACCAACTTTCACCTCCCATGGCATTTTCACAGGGGGGATGGAGATTCCTAGGCTGGAAGGGCCACACTGGCACACAGGGAGGTGTATGCAACCTGCACAAAGCCCCTTCTCTTGATCCAAAAGCATTAAGGCACTTGAGATTTTTACTTTCTTCTCTTCCTACAACTTAGCTGTGAGATGTCTTTAAATAGTTTCATGGTTAATTGTCCTCATGGGCATGCACAATACATCCATTTTAAATGCATAAATTTATTTGTCTTAAAATGTCACAAGTGTTTATATCAGTAATATGATTCTTACAATTTTCTATTGCTCATGCATTTTCAAACAGTTTAGTATTTAGTGCACCAAAATCCCCCCCCCTCCAGTTAGTGAAGCCTGAAATACCCATTATGGTTTACACAATAAGGTGGTCTAAAGACTTAATATTTAAATTGCTTTCAAACCCTGTCTTTCTCCACCCCAAAAATCCAGTTCCTCCTTCCCCCAAAAAATCAATAACAACGATAAAATGCCACTATCCCACCAGAGTTTCCTCGAAACTGCAGAACCCAAACACACACCAGGATGAAGAATAGTATTTTTGAAAAGAAAAATCCTTTTATGTACCCTCCCACCCCTCCAGCAGGTGTAGGGTCTTTTGCTAAAGACTTGCCTTCCACCTGGACCCATTGGAGATGAAAAGACTAATTTCCCAAAGTGTTTTTTTCCAAGTCCTCTGTGCAGAAGTGGACAGCATCTCCTCTTCCCTCCAGAACACAGGACACAACAGGGTGGAGCCTTTGGACCAGTGCACAATTCCAGACCTAGGGACATCAAGTGTCAAAATGAAATGAGCTGAGCTTTTTGAGTGAGTGCCCCAGGGACAAAATATTTACTGATGACCTTGGCCTCTGGCTAGAACTCTGATGAGGCATTTGGTGCAGGGCTGCTGCAGTCCTGCAAAAGATGCACCCTTCCCTGGGATGCATTGAGTCCCTCCACAAGACAAAAGCGCGAGCCAAGCAGAGAACAAATAAAGCCACATTAATCCCAGCTCCATTAGAAACACAGAAAATAAATAAATGCTGTTTTCAAATGTGGAAAAAGAAAAAAAAAATCAATAGGGAAAGAAATATTATTTTTAATCTTCTAAGAGGTTTTTACAAACAACAGGGAGGGGAAAAATTGAAAGCCATGAAAAAAGACTTGCCAATGTCCTTTTAACCTTTATTTATTATCACTCAGTCCACATCAGCCCCTGACTGCAAGATAATTTGGAATTTCATTTTAATTTCAATGTATCACATAATTCAACACAGCTTTCCATGATTTTTTTAATTTATATTTTTTTTTGTACTGGAAACTTTAAAAAAATCTCTCTATAGGAAATGCATCTAAAAAAAACCCCACAACATAACCCTTTTGCAGCAGTTACTTAATTTATAACATGAAAAGAGTTTGTGCTAAAATACGATAAAAATAAAATCAACAAACTTCAAAAAAGGAATATTCCTTAATAACATGCTTTAGCTTGAAGGGTGCCTGCTCCTCTGCTTTTCTTTAGCTTTGTCTGCTGCTTGCATTAGAGTGAAAGTTATTTTGAGACTGGCTTTTTGGAAGCCTTGTACTGCATGTTGTTTAGATGTGTTTAATGGCGTGAGTCTGTCTGTATTAACGGCGCACTCAGAAGGAGCCTGGGGAAGGCTGGTAGATGAAGGACAAGCAGAGACAGCCTGGCGTTTTCGATGGGCATTGTGCCCAGTGTCCTTCACTGCCCATGTGGTGGGGTCCTGAGGAAGGTGTCTCTGCTTTCTCTGGCCCAGATCTTCTGTTGTCTTCAACATTGCTTGTCCAGGATGGCAGTGAGGTCTGTCCTTCCCACCCAGCTCCTCCAAGCAGCTGGAGGCTGAGCTGCAAACAGACTGGGATGCTGCTCCCATGAGGTATCGCTGCCTCTCCTCTGGCTCCAGATCATTTTTCTTGAAAACTGTGACCAATTTGTAAAAGAACTTCCTTGTCTTCTTTCTCTTTTTTACTATGATTTTATTTTTTTTTAAATTCCAGAGTATTAATTTACTTAATAGGCCCTGATACAGATGATGCATTTTGCCTAGGATCTTGTCCCTGACTGTGAGCAGAAGGAATCTCATCTATTCATGTCAGCTTCCCTCCCTGGCCATGTTAATCAGGGGCTCCTTAAGTGATGGCACAAAAGGCTTGTTTGTACTTCAAATTGCCTGTTATTACAGAGCACCAAAATATTTTAAAATGCTGTTCTACAGTGTATCGATGCCTTGGTACAGGGACCACTTTGCACTGCAGTGATTGCCTGCCCAGATGCATCCAGAAAATGCCTCCAAGGTGTCTCCAGATCTCAGGTACAAGTGGCATTATTTGTGACATGCCAGCTGGGGATGAGAAACCCAGGCTTTGGCTGGGTCTGCTTTAGAATGTGGATTGAGTGAAACCAGATGGCCATGAAGGAATTCAACACCCAAGGATATGTGCTTTGCTCTGCTTAAAACCCAACAAGCATTCACCTGCTACCCTGCCTTTCAGGTGTGACCATCACTCTTGCTCACTTCGTGCCTCTCCCTTGGCTTTGCAAGGAGCTGGAGTTGCTCTGCAGATGCCTGGCTTGGAGCCTTGGCCAGGCCCTGAGCACTGAGGACACATCAAGACTGCCATCCCAGAGACGGTCAGAAGCAAGAGTTGATATACTGAGGTAGCATTTCTCTTTGCCTTTGTCTTGCTCAAAGAGTCAACAGTGAGGACAATAGTGGAATTTGACAGCAAAAGGGTAAGCCTTACCCCACTGGAGAGGTAGCCATCCGAGTTTCTGAAATGTTCAATCACAGACAGAAGAACTGGTCTTCTGAATGAAAGGGCAGGTAGAAGCTCCTGATGGCTTTTGGGATCTACTGCTCCCTCCTGGGTGAAATCATCTGCACTGAAGTACCAAGTACTATAGGCCCAGATGCCAGGACCACTTAAAAGACTTCTGTCAAAAAGTAAAATACTGCCCTTCAGTCTCCAAAGGAACACAGCTGCTAGTGAGGTGGCAGTGGGCTTAACCTCTCTTCTCTAAGACATGCTCACTTATTTACTAGTCTCAGTAACAGTCATGGAGAAACAGACCTGGACAGCAGGTAATACAGTGACTAAAAGAACCGAGGTAGCTCTGAAGGAGTCCTATTCCCAAGCCCCATCACCTGCATGTCTCAGCTGATGTGTCTGGGAGACAGCTCGTCTCATTTCTGCACAGCCCCAAGCCTGTTGTCATATCTAAAAAAGAGCAACAGCAACAAGACTTGTCTGAAAATGCCTATATCTGAGACAGAAGTGTAGCTTTTTGAACCAGCAGGACTACCCATGGGCAAATACCCTTTTTATTTAATAAAAACAGCTGTGGGAAAACAGATAGTTTTTTAGGTATAAAATGAAATAATTTCAGTGTTCAGATATTCATGGTGCCTTGTTGAGTGAGACAATAAAGGCCTTCAAAACCTGAACTTTTTCTTCATTTTCTCTGGATATTTTTTTTTGTCAGGGAAAAAGGTTTTGTTAGAGAGGTCTGTAAAATTAAGGTGGATAATTTCAGCTCAGGAGCTCTTACACTTTGGACTGATCAACCTGCACAAACCCCATCAGGGATGGTAATTTCATGCAGTTGTTATACACCAGGACACACAAGCACGTGCGACCAGTCTGAACAGAACAGCAAACTCATCATGCCCTATTCAGCAAAATTTTCACTGCCAATGTGAAAATCTGACCCTTACATTTTATTAAAAGGATTATATCTTAGAGCGAACTATGTTAGTCCCTTAGCTAGCTCCTTTCTGTGAAAACTTTCAAGACAATTTTGAAGACCATGTCAGCATGAAGATGAAACACTTCTGCCTTTCCATCTTATTTCTTCTAGCTCTTTCCAAATGTGCTCAGATACTTTTCTTCCTCTGGTGTGTCCCACCTCATGGTGTAAACCTCAGTTTGCAAAGGAAGCATCCTTTCACATGATCTCATCTCACTTCTAAGCAAATGCATGCAGTTAAATAGGTTGCTATGTGGTCAGATCTTCTGCCGGTGGCAGTGGACTCAAGCATGGAGCCAGTAGGTCTCCACCACGCAGAAGGTGGTCCCAGTAGGTCACCTGCATAGCCTGAAAAGCCAGAAAAGTCTCTTCAAGGCCAGAGGTGCTGGAAAGGCAATTTTAACCCAGATCAGTTTCGTATCCATTCTTGTTAATCGTAAAAATGTACTGTTCCTTTTGTATAGGATTGCATATGTATGTCACAGGGAAGGGCGGGGGATGACGATGACGACGGACATGTTGTGGTAGATTTGATAGAACAGCTTTGTGTCAAATGAATAGGTAGGTTTATTATAGACTTCCCTTGCTCCAAGCTTCAGATGAGAGAAATCCTATAATCCCGCCCTGCTTTAATACTGGATTAATGTGGATTTGTTAATAAAATGCTAGTGAAATTGAGAATAATTTGTAATTAACTCAAACTTCTAGTCCCTGCATCATTTTGAATATTTTTTAATAGAGATGAGGAACAGTTTCTGCAGCTGCACCTGCTCCAGCAGAGCACTTCAAGTGGGAGTCCTAGTGAAAAAAAAAGAAATCTCTGCAATAGAGCAGCTTGAGTTCATGGCAAAAGAAACTCCTCCCAGACAATGCTGAAATAGCAGCCACAGCTCTGCAAACCTGAGGAACTGATTTCTCCTACCAGAACCCAGATCCAAGAGGTCAGCACTTCTGAGGATAGAACGAAAACATCAATGAGTGCACAAGTGGGTAAGTGTTGCAACAAGCAAGACCAGTATGAATGACAGAGAAACTACTTAGCAGGTACAGCAGAATTAGAATTACAGCATTAATACTGCCCAGTTCTACCTCCTCAACAGCATGAAAAGACCATGTACTGTGTACATGGATTTCAGACAAGACATTTTTCTGATCTAAAAATCTCTATAGGCACACAGAAATACAGGATTTGTCCTACCAGATCAGAGAGTGGTAGGCCATCCATCTCCAAATCCTGCCTCTTGCAATGGTTAAAAAAAAACCCAAATAAAATGACTGATTTGTTCAAAGATAGCCATGCTGTCTGTGTTCTGCTGTGAGGCAGAAGAAATGTGGAAGAATGTGGTGCGGAAAAGGCAATATTACCCTGGAAAATTTTTGTGAAGGTTTACATCCTCTATAGCTAATCATATAAAAATACTGTCTGTATTGTACAGGATTGCATATGCATGTTTTCTCATGGAGAGATGCATCAGGAGAGGGGACAGAGACGGACATGACATGGTCTTCCAGGAGCTCCTTGGAGGATTTGCTTTCACTAGGCACAGACTAGCCATACCCCTGCAGGGAGAAGGTGCCATATATTTTTCCATGGCAAAACTGACCCCTCCATGAATAAATCTTGCTTTGACATGAAGTCAGACAAATCCATCATGAGTGACGCCTCTGCAACATTGCAAAGAAGGGAGGATGCTTCTGAGACTAACAGAGAAAATCCCCTTGCTGCATTAAGCCTGACAAACTCAACTGCTGTCATGGGTCACAATCTGCAGCAATAACCATTGCTACCACTCGTTTCAGCCTGGCCTTGACCACTTCAGTTGGTGCTCTTGTTACTGACTGCTCTTGGACACAGAGCGGCACTTTTGAAACTTCCCAATCATTGACCCTTAGCACAGCCCTGCCCTTGGATCAGACCCACTTACAGCTGGGGTCATTGGTCAAAAAAGCTCAGGAGAGTAGCATCTGTCCTTCATCTTCCTAAGCTTTGTGGACAGCCAGCTGCTGGTGGATATCAAAAATGAAAATTACTTTTTACAGCGACTTCTATCCTCTAGGCTAAGATTTTAAAGGACTCGTAACCTGTAGTTAAGATGCAGTATTTAAGAGAGGATTTGTTTCTGCTTTGACTCTGTCTCTCTATGTCTTCCCTAGCTTGTTCTCAGTCTGGAGACGCTATACATCCCAACATGAATGTTTTATAGGAACACTATGCAGTATAAATCACAACAACTCACAACAGTTGGCTAAATCCACCCAGTTTATAAACCTCCTGGCCATCTGGCCTGCAATTTTGGGCGCCACCTCTCTTAACAATTATGTCTGTAACCTGTCCCAAATCCTACATCAGCAAGTTTGATCCTCATTTAGGGAAGAATCAGTTCAACATGATTTGCTTTTTTTTTTAGCTATAGAGAAAGCTCTCTATTTCAGCTGTCAGTCTGCTGCAGTATTCCTTGACGGTATCATAGCTGCTCAGAGCTTGTATTGGTAAAGAAATACTAGTCAGACTTAAAAGATTGTGTGGACTCCAGCCTGGGGCCTGGTTGAGATCCTATCCTCCTGTCCTAGGCCTTGCTGCAAAATGACATTGGGGAGCCAAGAGGACGCTTCACTATTAGATACCATGCACAAGTCTATTCAACTCTCCATCGTTCAGAGGTCTTTCACGCGTTCCCTACCATTAATTGGTGGCATCAAAAGTTGATCTTTTTATATATATATATGGGAACAAGATACCTTGAGAAATGCTACCCTGTTTTCAGACTTATATACAAGTTATGCCAACCCCTGACTCACATCACTCCCTCCCCAAGTCCCTTGACAGAGCCTGCTCTCATGACCATTGCTTCAGCAGTGTATCTCCTCTCAAATCCATGATCCTGCACTCTGAGTGCCTCTGCTGCTCCCACCAGCTATTCAAAATGTCCTGCACTTTTAAATTCTGGACCTTGGCAGAACCCGAAGAAAACAGAAACCATTCTGTTAAGTGCTGTAGACATCTCTCTTATTTGAGGGAACTTGAGAATAAACTACTTGGCATCCAGCTGATCTTTGCTTTCATTTTTGTCCCTAGCAACTCATTGTGCATTGAGGTTAGACAAGGTATTATGTTTCTTGAGTCCTTCTGGAATCTCACTATTTCATTTGGATTATTCTTACCTGCACCTTTGTTGTCTGTGTTCTTTGTACCTTTGTTGTATGCTGGGTTGGTTGTTTTTTTTTTTTCTTCTTTTTTTTTCTCCTTTCCTTTCTGGCACTCAGATAGTAAGTCTTTGTCTAAGACTACTGTTTTGAAAGGCATGGGGTTTGGATGGTATCATAAGTGTCAGAAGTGCTCTCTAATAAAGGTAACTTTGTATAGAGCGATCTAATAACCTTTGATTAGACCAATCAGTACAACTGGAAGAAATGGACAAGTATTCAGGCATATGAGTCCTTTTGTAATCCTCCAAATTTCACATTCTCTTTAAAACACGTTTCTTGAAAGAATTACCAGAGAATTTACACAAAATATACTCTATGAAGGGAGACAGACCCTCACCCCATTGAAAAGTAATTTCCAGGCCAAAAGCTTTGCTCCTTTCCTTGGGCTGAAAATAAGGATTTGGTTGCCTTTGGGTTCTTTATACAGGGATGGGGTGTGAAAGAGGAGACCTTCTGCAGGAATGCATGGTGCTTTCCACACAGACCTGTTTAGTAGTGACATAAACTTGATGACTTAGCAAGTAGTGGTGAGCCTCGTTAAACTCACCAAAAGTTTTGCAGAAAGTAAGATCTCCAATGTGAGATGTTAAAGCAGGTTCTACAGTAGGTTCTATCTCTGCCCACAGAGCTAGTTTGAGGGAAGGGCTCTGGCCTAACATTTTGCTAAAATATTAATGGAAGACCAGTACAGCCAGAACAAATATGGCAATATCCTATCCCCATGAAGGTCTGTATGAAGAAAAATAAGTGTAATGCAGACGTGATGAAAATAATGTGTATTGCCATCTTCACAGGACAAAGGGGCTTTCTCTGAGTTAAGCTTCCCTAAGGGAATCAAAGGGCAGGGATTCCTGAGAAATTTTCTGCTTTATACAAAGGTCCTTGCATCCAGGACCAGAAGAAGGATCACATTACTTAAAATGACTCATTTTGAATTTGAAATAATGCTCCATACTCTAGGCTCTTGGAGAATGCCCTCTAGCTCCATGATGTTTGTTTACCTGTTTGCCAAGCACATCTGTGTCCTGCATGGATCTGAAGGAAAACCAGGTCAGGCTGAGTTTGCAAAATCTCTGCAAACCAGTAAAAGGAAAATTATTTTATATATCTCTATCATGGTTTCTCTTATTCATGTCTCTAAATTACATAGCCATGATCTTTCTAATCTCCCTTTGCATGGACGTCTTTCCATGCCCTTAATAATTTCCTTTGCCCTCTCTAAGCCCTTTTCTGTGTCTGCATTTTGAGGCAAGGAGGACAGAATAGAAAACATTATTCTGTGTGAAGGTGTATCATGCAGTTCTATAATTCCATTACAGTGTTTTCAGTATTATTCTCTCTTTTTGAATACAGCCCAGCATTTTCCTGTTTTTCTGGATCATCAATGCATTTCAAGATTGCACTGAGCTCCTGGCAAAGACAACCAGGATTTGTATCAAGAACTAACAATTTCTGTGGTTTTTTTAATTATTTTTTTTTCATATACCTCACTTGACCCTACTTGGGTCCCAGTTTCATAAAAGGCAAATCTCAGTGATAAGAAGGGTAGGTCCTTTCACGATTCATGCTGAGCTCTCTGACATGGAACAGGAGAAGGACAAACACTTCTTGTCAGTTTTCCTTCTCCCACACTCTGACAAACTTGTTTTGCCCTAAGATTTTCAGAGGCAAATTGAAGTTGTAACCACTATATTTTTATTTTTTTTTTGCATTCCTTTGACTGGTTGTGAAGGTCCAAGTCAAATCAAACATACATACTGAAGACAATAAAAATGACCACGCAAGAAATTAACTTCTTACATCTTGACACCTCTGAGCTCAGTTTCCACATACAGGAGTCAGAGAACTTGAAGATCCTGGTGTGTAAAAAAGCACCAGTTTGGTGGTATGGGCAGGAAGGCACCTCAGTGGAGTCAGCTGCTGCATGACACCTCCTCCAGGTCTTGCAGGGGCTGTCAGGGATCATTTTGTTTATCTCATGGACTGCTGCTTCAAAGGCTGAGCCTATGAGCAGACAGTGACTATTCCTCATGGGTCTAACAATCAAGAGACTCTCAACATTCATTTAGTCAGAGTTCCCAAGAGTGCCTGACCACAGTCTGCAATGCTATAGGAGGACTCCTTAGGACCTTAGATCAGACCATCAACACGACCAATTAATGCTAACACTACTGGTCTCATTAATTGTGATGAAGCTTCCCAAGGGGAACAGAACAAAATGAGCAATACATATCAAAGAGTAACTGAAAAGCCATTATGCATTATTGCCTCTTTGTTGATTTGAGCAGGACATGATGAACTAGGTACTAATTACATTAAAAAACACTGTATTCTAAACCAATCTCTCTTCTAATGAATGTCAACATAAACTAACTCATTCCCATTTTGTAACAGCCTAAGCAAAGTATTAGTTATTGAGGGCAACACGTGCAAGGCAGCTCTGAGGTGTATTAACAAGTCTTGACCAGAAAGCTGCAAATTTCCAGTCTCAACTCAAAGGTTTGAGATGCAGGTAGCATCAGGGTCCCTTGGTAACAATTCATTGAGTCCCATGTCTTTCCACACCACCACGCAGGTGCATGCAGCCACATCCTCATGCATGCAACTGCAGGCACAGTCATGTGTATGCGCATTGTACAAAGCAATTTTTCTTTAGCATCAGGAAAGTTCCCTTTTCCACTTAAATGGATTTTTTTTTCCCTGATTCATTTTTACTTCTTTATTTTTTTATTTATTTCTCTCTGTATCCTTTTCAATCTGGAAAGTGACTTGGCCTCTCTTCCCCCCATCTATTTTCCTCCTGCCACTATTCAGTTTAGGCATGAAACACAGAACTAGATTGAAAGCATTCAATGGCCATTCAATCGGAGAAGAAAAGAGCCCCTCAGAGCTTTATTAGATATGAAGATCCACAATAAAAATCAATTTCTGCCTCTTTATGCAGTTTAAATGACAAAGCACCCACCCATTCTGCAGCCATTGTGCCTGGGAAATGTAATTCAGCACCAGAGCTGCGACCAGAACACCACAGACTCGCTGACCTGCACTGGCAGATTCCAATATGATACAGACCTTCACAGATAATGACAGCCACTTCATCTCGCCACAGGAAAAAAAGTTATCTGATATCTTTGAGGGTTAAAAGGCTATGTGGGCAGCATGTTTAATAGCACTCTAAATCAGCATCTTAAAAATACTTCTGCTTTTTTTCCAGCAACCCCCTCCCCACTTTTCCACTTTTTTGGTCCCCATAGGCAAACCCCATCTGTGGTCTCATATAGCCTTGACTCTTTGGGGAGGAGTCCTCCCTGGACGTTTAGCTGAAAGCAAGTGGATTAGAGAGCAAACTTGATGACTGCAAAGGTTCAGTCAATCACCGTGACATGCAGGAATTTGTTTAGGGAGTGTCTGCAGCTCTCTGGATAAGTTGGATAAGTGAGGGCTGTGAAGTGCTGTGGGGCAAAGCTTTTGGGTCTGACTGCTGAGATGCTCTGGGCAGTTCGGAGCTGTGCCAGGGAACCAGAAGCATCTGGGCTACTGTCACCATGGTTTTCCTTAAACCACTATTGCAAATGGCTCTTTCCTCACGTGAAAGGCTAGTTTTTGTTTGAATTCCTCTAAACTCTTAGCCTAAATTGTGTCACAGCCTTGAGTTCCTTGGGAAAAAAAAAAAAAGAGGGACCTTGTATGCAAATGCTCTTTGCATTATTTTTTATCATTTTTCTTTTATCTTTATGTTATGGAAAAGGGTCAGCAGAACTTCTGTGTATATCCTATAGTTTCTGTTAGATTTACTTATGTAGATTTTTTTTAAAATAGGCAATTAAGCTGACTCCAACACTCACAGGCTTCAAAAGCCACACTCATTTTATCAAAAATTAAATTAGGAGAGGAAAACACAGGAGGAAAGTCAAGTTATTACAATCCCAGGAGGTCCCGCTTTTTCATTTATAGAAGGAAACACTTCCACTTTATGTCCCAAACCCATTTTTTTCCCCCATGTTTTAAAAAATCCCTTGTAAATAATGCCACTGAATTATGTCACAGTGGAAACGAAATGCTTTGATCTGCCTC
The DNA here is from genome assembly GCA_027560015.1 of Chloroceryle amazona. Lineage (NCBI taxonomy): Eukaryota > Metazoa > Chordata > Aves > Coraciiformes > Cerylidae > Chloroceryle > Chloroceryle amazona. The sequence goes on from JANHFX010007303.1 coordinate 24,555, forward strand.
AAATGAGTCTGAACCCTTCAGTGACTAATATCAAAACTTCGCAGGGCTTCTGTTCATTTGAAACAGGAGGAGTTATAAATGCCGGAGTGGAATCCACGTCCTCTGCAGAATGTCTGTTCCAGTCCTCCATCACACACATCTTTCAGAGTCTCTGGCCAAACCTCCTCCCTGTGTAGCACAGAATATTTTGAATGAATTGTAATTCTTGGTATTCCCCCTCGGCAACTTTATCTTAATGAAGATGTGCTGCATGCCTTTTGCAAAGCTTTTGGGCTACCTCAGGATAAAATTTTAAGTAGGAAGAATGTGTTTAGTGGAATCTGATTTTTTTCCAAATGTAATTTTATTTTTATAATGTTCTGGTGTGTTTACAAAATGAAGTAACTCTGAGACTTTCTCTTCTTGGAAGTACATCTGTGTTTGTTCCCTGGAAGCACTGCCCTTTCTGGCTGTGGATGGATCTGAAACCTGCTCTGAGCCTCTGTCCTGGAGCACCCATAGCACATTAACACTGAGCAAGTAATTTATGGAGAAGATAAGCCTGTGAAAACAAAGTGTCCACAAAAGCAGATGCCTCAGATAAATCAGGACACAAACGATGCATGTAATGCAGATGCAATTTCCTGAACAAAAGCTGTGGGCTTCCCACAGTGTGGGGGGAAGTCCCCTGGCTCAGAATTGGAGAGGTACCACCAGACACAGTGAGAGTATGTCCCTTTCCTTCTCTGTCTACAAAGGGACGACATGCCTTCATGTGACAACAGTTGGAAGTCATCCCAACCTGCTGAATTGTTTTGGAAATGGTAGTGCTGGATGTGCAGTGTGCTCTACAGTCCATGTAGGGCAACCAGTCCATCTACCCAAGTACACCCATGAGATATGCATTAACAAGCTTCTATATACAGCATAGAAAGAGGAGAGACATATTACTAAGACTTTTCCATTTAGAAAAGGACCTGGAAATTATTGCAGTGCTGTGACAAAATTATTTAGTGATTGCTATCTCTCAAAATGCATTATCTCCTGGAGCTCTCACTACAGCACTGCCAGTGGGCAACCCAAAGTGTGCTCTGAAACTGTTAATGGCACATGCAGAGGAAATAAGGGGGGAAAAGCGCAACACCAACATCTGGGAACAAAAGACAGGTGTATGTGCACTCTTTGCAGTATATCACCTTAATGTCCCACAAGACATGCTAGAGGCTATGTGTGGGTAATGCTAGAACCTGTAATTACTAATCACTCCATCCAGGTGTAGGGAGCTGGGGAAAAATCCTATCTAATGTTCACATGAACCAGGTGACATGAGATCCAGTATAGTTGAGTTAGAAGGGTAACCCTGTTACTGCTAATGAGACTGCTTTTCCCAGAAAAGGCAAGAAAAAGTGTGGGTAGATGCACAGATTTGGCACAGGGAACTACTGAGCCACAGGATCAGGTGAAAGGATGGGGCTAAGTCTTGACAATATGGGGCTGAGTCTTTGTACAGTACACTCAGCACCAAGAGCCAGGATTACAGCTGAGCAAAGGCCGGAGTCAGGATGTGATGGTCCAGTCATGATATTAGAAATGTGCTGCAAGACACTTAGACCTGGGTTACAGGTATGGGTGCTTGTGACCTGAATAGGAGGCAAAGTCAAGGATGATGAGGCAGCAATGGTCTTTGTGGTGGGATGCATGGGGAGAAGAAATTCAGTTTGGTGCCTGGTGACAAGAATAGACATGGTGCTGATGTGTTACATTATATATATATGATACGTGAAAGTAATTGCAGTTCTGGGATGACTCAGGCAATTTGTTTCCAGTGGAGAAAGTGTTCATGTCATTGTGCTCTGCACCAGAGACCTTTTTGGGAAAATGTCCAGTTCTTCCAGTCACCCATTGCTGGGGAAAGATGGGTTCATCAGGAACCATGGCTTGGTAAGACTTAGAGAGCAAGCAGGGGATGAGAAACAAGTCCCATGAGGCAGAAGGAGCCTTAGTTACTCCAGTAAAAGGAGGGAGTACACAGGAAATATAGAGGGGATTAAACATGAGGGAGAGGAAAGAGTTGCTCCAATTAAAGGGCAGCACTGGCACAAGAGCAAAGTGAGATAAAATAGCCATGAATAAATTTAGGCAGGAAATCAGTAACCCTGAGAAGATCCATACTCCAGGAAAACCTCCCTAAAAGGTTGGAAACTCATGGGAGACAAAAAAAAAAAAAAAAAAAAAAAAAAAAAAAAAAAAAGAAAAAAAGTAAATAGAGAAGATTATAAAAGGGATAAAATGAAGAGACATGCCAACTTGGTGGATAGAAATGGTCCCTTTCAATCCCAAACTCCTGTGGCACTAAAAGGCCATGTGCAGAAAAATATAGCTCATTTTTTTTTGCAAATATAAACATATATATATCTATGCATGTCTGTATATACACGCACATAGTGTTCATGCAGATGGATTATCCTCAATATAATCAAGGTCAAAGCCATCATGCACTCATAGCCCTGGAATGCTATAGTGACAATGTGATTTAAGATGGTCCCATTTTTTTTTTTTTGCAGACTTTTCTCACGTTTGTCATCTGTCACCAGTTCAAAACTGTTAGGAACCCACAGCAATCAGCAGCATAAAGAGCTGATAGTCATAAACAGACCTCTGGGGAAATGATGTGGTTGAGAACAATAGCAAGAGCAGATTCAGCTGATTTTGGCAGAGCCAGAGATCTGGTGCAGCAGTGCTGGAAATATTTTCTAGTTGTAGCTTGCTCACAAAAGCCACCAGCAAAAGATACAGCTGAATTGCAAGGAAATGCTGTGAGCAGTTTGCCTGCTGTCCTCCATGGGTTGAGTGAACTGCAAGCCCTCCTTGCTGTTGCTGAAGAGAGAGGCCTGGGAAGAGCTGTATTTTGGCATCCCTGACCTGCAGAGGGATGAGTGAGGCTGGATGACAAAAGGCAGCACATAGCAGGGAAAAGCTTTGCCTAGAAGCAACGCACCTTTGCAGTCAGATTTCTGTGCCCAGCAGAAAAGCATTGCAAAACACCAAAAGAGATACAGTTGCTTGGGGTATTGGCAGATAAATCAGCACCAAGTGATAAACTGGTGGTAATAAGGAAATAACACAAGATGACAAAAGTCTAGGCACGCTGTTCAAGCCAACTGTCAGAAGACAGTGAAAATATTCACTGGGTTCCTGAAAGAGTAAGGACACATGGCAAAGGTTTTGAAGTGAGAGAATATTCAGTTTACGAAGAAGAGGACAACCTACTAATCAAGTCACCAAGGGCTAATAAGTCACAGTGTGAACATGTGAAGCCTGCAGTGAAGCTGCAGTTTATTAATCATAGAAATGGTTAGTCTTCTGTTGGTCACTGGCTGGCCCTATGCTTAGAGATGTGATGCAACAACTCTCAGGTACACCTGGGCATCCTCCATCCATGCACTCCTGCTGCATTTGCCTCAGCTTTCCCAGCTCTCACTAGGGGCTGACACATTTCAAATCATCTCACATTTGTCAGTGGGTAGGAGAGCACATAGCCAGATGTCAGGTGCAAGCAGGTTTGAGCTCTAGAAGAGGGACCTTTGGTAATCATAACCAGGGGAATCTGGACAAATGACTTCTGCACTTTTGTGTGGACCAAAAGGAACAAAACACCCTAATATGTGAGAGAAATTACCAGAGAGTGAAGGTGGTGCTTCAAAAAGCTGCATCATTTCCAGCTGCTTGTTACTGTGCCATAAGAGGGCAAAAGCACAGTGAAACTGCAGAAGGGTGTTCCCATGCAGAAGGGCAGACCTCCTTTCTAGCTTTGAGGAGCTGGTTAATGTTGATAGCTGTGGCACCAAGGAATTGTTTGGTGAAGAGATAGGGTCAGGGCCATGCTGGAAGGCAGCCTGTTCTGGTTCAACCAAACTCACTGTTAAGAAATACAGCAAATTCTGCTCCCTGCTCTTGCTGCCTCATGTTCCAGGAGCTTGGCTTCTAGTTCTACTCCTCCTCTCAAACCCTCCAGGCTTGCACCCAGATCCCAAACATTGTACAACACGCTCAATCCATCCTGGATCCTTGCCCCTGGCCCCAACAAAGGATCAGTCATCTGGGAGAGTACCCTGGTATACAGTTGTGATTCAGCCTAGTATAAAACACAAAGAGGCAGGGGAAGTGAATGACAGAGTATCAGGAAAGAACAAGAAAGCATCAGGAAAGATTGACTCTAAGTCCCAGGATGGGCAGATACCCTCTGTAAAACTGATATTTCTCTAAGATATGATATTTTGCTAAACAACTGGTTAAACCACAAGCATGTGCTTGGAACACAGGCAAATGGTGGAAAGCAACTGTCACCATCTGCTTAGGAGGAAGGTGGGAACATAGCGCAAAAGCAAGAGATTAAGTGCTCCACTGGGGCTGAAGTCTCTTGGGCAAGTTCTTTCATCGTCAAAGGAGAGTTTGCACACCAAGGACTGTATAGGAGGTGCTGATTTCCCATCCACATCCTCTGGAAGAGGTCTGTAGAGAAGGATCAGAGATCCTGAGGAACATCAGTCTGAACATGAGTCAACTGTGTACCCTTGAGAGATGAAGTCTAACTTCATGGTGTTTGCAGCAGCAGCACAGGCACCAGGGTAAGGGGAATGATTTTTTGTGTGCTATGGTCTGTGTTGGGCTTCCTCCTTGTACAGCCGTGAGACTGTCAAACTAGAAAGAGCCTGGCAAAGAGCTGACAGAGCTGTTTAGAGTACATGATGTTTGAGCAGCAGCTAGGATCTGGGCTTGTTCAATATGGAGGGGGTGGATCTATGTACTGTCTTGCACTGCCTAAGCGGGATTTACAGAGAAGATGGGACCAGTCCCCAGAGTCACATGGCCAAGGGGCAAGAATTGATAGACATAGCTTACAAGAAGGGGAAATTAGAAAAAACATTAGAAAAAACTCTCCACAATGAGGGTGTTCAAACACTGCGACAGAGGCCAAGACATTGAATTTGAATGGGAAAGCACTGTTAAAAAGAAATTTAGGAAGCCCTATAGTGTAGCTTTGCTGTTCAGGTGGTAGTTAAAGCAATAACTCTGTCTTGCATGTGGATGCAGCCAATGGTGCCATGACTTCAGGACGATGAGCAGGGGTTTTAGGTTCTTCAAAGTGGGAGGGGGACAACTGTGTACAATGGGAGTGGAAAATGGTTTTGGTTAAAATCTTCTTTTCAGGAATAGGCAGATCTGACAAGTGATGCATGTCATTGTTCCTATTTGCACAGAAAAAAATAGAGTTGTGAGTGGAGTGAATAAAAACCACCACCACCAGAACTTTAAAGTCATTGTTTGTTTCATAGGGATGCTCCTGAGATACAGTTATCTGTATAGGAGGGTACTTCAGGAAAAACACTAATATGAGGAGTAGACCAGCTTGTTTTCATACCAGGCCACTCCATGAGAGTTTTTAATACGGAAGTACCTTCTGGCAATGCAGGAAGCTCAGTGTGTATCAGCGCACACTTACTAGAACTTTGCAGATCAGCAGGAACTTACTGAAGCACACTTGACATTCCCCTAGGTCCAATAAATGACTGTTAATACCATCAGAAATTGAAGCCAGATTTTACAGAAAATAATGTGTCCATGAATTTAATTGCATGTGGTGTTTTCTTCCAGGAGACAGAAGTGTTGGGTGATGCAACAAGACTATGGCAGAAGTTGCAGGATATTTTAGGGCATGTGGATAATCCAGCATGATCTTCTCAGTTAATATACTTCAACTTGTTTATCAAAGATTGCAGTTTTTCCTCTTCCTCAGCTTTTGGAGTTCATCCATAGGCAAGCCAGCAGTTTTGTGCAGATGTTTAAAAGAGAATTCAATTAAAATGAGCAAAATGCTTGCACTATTGTATTGCAAATTGTTTGAGCCTGGTGTCCTTGCTATGCAGGCCAAGAGCAGGTCAAGAGCTGGCCTGTGATTACTCGTAATGTCTATTGCAGATCCTGATTGCCAAAATGCAGTGAAATGCTCTTTACTGTTTTTTGTTTGAGTTTTTTTTTCAGTGTGAGCAGTGCCTGAGATTTCATTTTTTTTGAGAAGATATGAAAACAACTGATAGAACAAACCCTCTCTTCTGCTTCCTGTGGTTTTATCTCTAAACTAAAGTGGTCTAAAAAAATTATAAGGGTTTTTTAATCATAAAAAGGGGAAATAAAGAGACAAGGGATCAGTTTCAAACAGTAATATCCATTCATCTAAAACAAGAGAAATTTAAAGAATAATGGAGCTTAAGAGCAAATCACTTTGGTGGGCTGGCTACAGAGATGGGGAACCCAAAACATATACAAAGGGATTAAACTGAATGCAGAGAAAAAGTTGCTGACTCAATTATTCTAAAACTGAAAATCAAGTGCAAAAAAAAGCACTGAACTGGGCGAGGCAGACTTTGGCCAAGGGGAGGTATGTGAAAAGAGCAGCACCTCACACTCTTAGTGTGTTTATCTCCAACAGTATGAGATCTTTCTGCTCTTCCTGAAGACTGCAGATCCAAACTCAGCAACGCATTTGGTTTTTCACTTACCTAGGCCAAAATATGAAGCTTTTGTTTTACAGAAACATGTCAGTCAGGTTCTGATTTTGCAAAAGCAAAGATACACCAGGTACTTTCTTAATCTGGTATGCATTTGAGAAGAACCAATATGGGAGAGGATGAATTCAGATAATCAGTGCTGATATTGGGTCATTTATGCTGTTTATGCATGTGGACGATTCATGAGGCTGGTATCCAGAGACACTGATGGGTGGAGGATGCCTCCACCCTTTCCCCAGACCACATGTGGTGTAGCCATCAGGAAACAGGGAAGGCTGGAGACAAAGGCAGAACTGACCAAACCTGGTTCATGTGTGAACGCAGCTATGGGAACAACATCAGCCAAATGTTTGTCTGGTGCAAATGCAGTGGAGCTCCGTTGGCTGATGCTGGCCACAGATTTTCAGGTGAGAGTATGTGGCTAATACCTGAGGGGCTTTCCTTGCCCTTTCAAAAACCCATTGGATGAAAATGGGAGCTAAGCACACAGTTCTCCGGGCCTGATGTGTTTTGTTGCCAGGTTTGGGTTAGTCCTGCCTCCAAACACAGGCTAAACGATCCCAAAAATTGGCCTTTGTCAGCACACTCACAGACAGATACAGTCCTGCTCCTGTGAGCTTCTGACCTGTGAACCTGAAGCAGGGCAGACACACTGCAGACCTCTCCACCTCACCCTGCAACATGTAGATGTTCCATGTGCTCTTCCTCCTGTAAATGAGGTTTTTAATATCCTTCATCTCCCCTCCCCCAGGGGAGAGGAAGTGGGGAAGGGTTTATTTATTTAGACTGCTTTACTGCCTGATCAGAATTACCCGTCTGAGAGGGGGATTTGAACGGCACCTTTTCTGGGGTCTTTCTCCCTCTCTTTAATGCTTCAAATCAGAGGCTTTGCTGCCTTTTTTTTTTTTTTTTTTTTAAATTACAATGGAAAGAGAAAAGGATTGAACAGTAAAGTTAAAATAAAATAAAATAAAAACTTTAAAAGTACAATGCGAATGAAAAATGATGGTTTTACTCTTTGCCTTAAAGTAAAATAGCTTTTATCTTTTTCCCCCCTTACAACAGCCTCCTCTACCTAGATAATGCATTTGGTTAGATTTATTTGCTCAGCCCAGAAAACTTGACACTAAGGGGATTATTTAGTTTTAGATTCGCTGTAGTCCATAGTAATAGCCAACAGGGAAAGGAATGAAGCAGCGATATTAGCAGGAAGATGGGAGGGGAGGGTGGACGGGGGAGGGGGGTGGCAGGGACTGCAGCTAAGCAAAACTGCTTGCATAAACACCATTAAGAAGATTTAGACATTGCTTTTCTTATCATCAGCACTCCTGGAAGAAATAAAAAAAAAAAAAAAAAAAAAGGAGAGAGAGAAAGGAGAAAGGAAAAGGAACAGGCCCTGACTTGCTGTGCATGCATTTCCATCAAGGTTCAATAGAAAAATAAAACCAGCCCAGGGTCCGTCTGCAGCAATTCTACCAACCTCTCCAAGTTACCCCATCACAGTCCAAAGGAGACATTTGTTCCACGTGTTAAGAGGAGGAAGAAGCAACTCCAAAGAGGAGGAAACAGTTTCCATGCATAGACTTGGGTAATTTTATACATATCCATGAGAGCACATTTATTTTTCTGTAAAACGCTTGAATTTTCTTTGTGTACTACCAAGAAGTTGAATGCATGCGACATAACAGAAGGGAGAGCTTTGTGTGAGCTAGATGTCAAACTTTAAGAGGCAGAGCAGTTTGCAGCCCAGCTTTTGGAAACTGTGTCCCAGATCCACTGGCCACTGGTTCTGTGGAAGGACACAGCAATTGCAAGGAGCACTGAATCAGGGACAGTCATAAGAAGACTCTGGGAACTTCGCTGATCAGCAGAAGGAAATTTTTAGGAAATCACAAATGCTAGAAGTGCTTTCCAAGGGTCCGGAGCAGCAGTTGTCCCTTCAGACTGCAGATCCCACCTTGGACAGTATTTGCTGGTGCCATTCTAGCAATGCAGCTCACATCAAGCCAGAGAGGGAGGGATGTACAACCACTGGTCTTGCCTAGGAACGTGAGGTTAAACTGCTTTTCTCCATTCGTACCATGACAGGTTATAAGAGCCTCTTAGCCTGTCAGAGGCATACACATCTCAGGAAAGCAGATATTAGATAGAAAGGTTATTCACTAAACACAGTGAATGAGCAGATGAGCAGATGCTCAACCATCTGGTCTATATGATGAGGACACCATGAGAACGTGTCCGAGTTTCCTTGTGTGAACATGATATGCCCTAAAGAAGGGACTGTCTGAAAACCCAAGTGCTTGGGTGACCCAGTCAATCAGCCTCCTTCTCCTCCCTACTCCTGCTGGAAGGAGGCACAAGCACTCCTGATGTCACCTTCTGAGCTCTGCTACCCCAGTGTATTCCTTGCATCATTGTGAAAAGCATTACTGTTGAAAGACCCGAGTCAGCAGATCTCAGCAGCTAAAGCATCCACAGGAAAGGAACGCAGATGCTATTTTAGAAGTTATAATGCTCTGAATTTTAAACAAAACATCCAGTGCTGTGGAAGAGACATAAACCTTCACGCTTCAGGGCACAAAAATCTTTCTGTTACTGGGGATTAGGAGGAAAGTGTCCTTGGAGGCAGGTATTATGGAGCTGCCAATGAGGAGACTTCTTGCCCTTTATTCTGCAAGCTGGATAGAAAAAGAGAATTCTGTTTCATGAGGAATTCTGTGGGTTTGGCCTTTATTCCACATTGGCATGAAACAGAGACCTTGATAAGACTTTGTCAGAAGAGAACCTACAGGCCTCTGAAAAGGCACACATAAGAGGGAAGAGGCAACCATGTACGAGGGAGGAAATTCAATTTCTGTTGACTAAGCCATGATGCACAGAAGGAGTTGCCATATTCCAGCTGACTGCTTTAATCAGTGGGTGACAGGTCATGTAAATTAACTCTAGATGCAAGAGTTAACTCAAGAGATGGCTTCTCCACTATTTATCCAGCTATACTTCACCTTGGCAAGCAGATTATTAGATAGTCAGCTTGTGCCCTTTTCACTTTTACTTGGTTTCCAAGGGAAGCATGTGAAGCAGGGAGAAGAAAATTGAGGAGTGGGAGGTTATTTTGGGACCTGTGGTCATGGTGGAAGGGAGAGAAGAGTTTAAACCCAGAGGAAAACACAATGCATTAACTCTTCCATGTGGGAAATAACTCCCTCACATGTTGATAATGCTTATAAAACCTTAATAGCTCTTGGATCAAAATGAATGGAACATGCCTTTACTTGAATTTCCAAATATTCCTGCTATTTGATCTATCACCCTCATCATTCCTTGGCCCTTCTATATGTGTACAGAAAATGCTGAGCCCCCAAAGCAGGTTTGTGACCGGTAAGGAGAGAAAATCTGCTCCAATTCATTGGCATCCCCTGTTCTTTGCAACTCACCTTCATGTAGTGATGCCAGCCTTATCTTGGAGAAGAGGCATTTCAGACCTGGGTTGATGAAGTGCTGCACCTCATCAGGTTCATAGAAAGAAAGGGGAAAGCAAGAGAGTGACCTAGGTGCCCAGAGGGTGCTCATGGACAGCATGGGCTGAGCCTTAAAGAATATGTGCAATCCTGGTCCACTGGTGGTGTTCTCCCTGTGTGAAGGGGAAGAGAGCATCAGCATTACCTTAGAAAGTTTTTCATTGAGGCATCATTTCCATCTTACCTGGCTTGAGCTTCAGACAGCTGCTTTTTGTCCAGGAGCTTAGCCCTCATAGGCGTAGTGACATTGTGTGACAGTGCCTGTTGTGTCTGCTGAGAAGATGCAAAGCTAGGGGCCAGCAGCTGACTTGTAACAGAAGAGTCCCTGGTCTTTGTCCTCTCCGCTCAGCACTGAGTTCTGTACTTACGATACAAGATTAGCTGTTCTTCCATAACATGCTTTTGTTTTTTGGGGGATTTTTTTTCCTTTTTTTTTTTTAATAAAGCAGCTGTTTTCACTTCCCGCCTAATGTTATTCTTTGTGCCTTTTCTCTGTTTTTCAGCACAGCTGTCTTCTGTAGAGCCAGCCTCCAGAAAAAACCATCTCAAGTGGATGATGAATTCAGCTACTTTTCACCATGACTAAAGTCTTCTGCATCTGCAGCATGAACTCTTCTCTCTTGCTGTCAAGACCTGTGCCTGTTCACAAAGTGTGGTGTCATAGAGGAGTGTGTATAAAAGCACAAAGATCTCATGATCCCAGTCAATCAGAGTCATCATCCGCCTTGTCTAGTCTTTTGACTGAAGCACTGGGAAGTGTTAGGGAGCTGATGGATCTCATTGCAACAGATCCTAGAATGGACATGAAAGAACACCTTCAATTTACTAAGATTCTTGAGCTGTAATATGAAAGTCCTGATAAGAGGCAGAAACAACACATGTCCTTGTGATCACCAAGAATGAAAGACACCAGGGGAATAAAATCTGGGTCTGGGCTAAGGATACACCATGACAGACAGGTCGGTCTGGTGTGTGATCAGGATGTTATGGTGGTTCAGAGGGGGCCACTGCAGGCAGGTATTAGCCATAACTACAGCCATCATCTCAGCTCAGATGACAAGGACAGACCTGGATTGTAGCAAAAGGATGGGGCATCCTTCTGAAATCTGAGAAATACCTGGGGGGATAAAAAAGGGAATCTATCCAAATCCACAACCTACAGAGCATATTATTCAAACTGTTTGGTGGACTTTCTTTTGCTGTGCTGTAGGCATTTACTTTTGTCTTCAGGGTAAGTGGGATACTTGTCAAAACTGTCTTGCTGTCTAGTCTCCAGATATGGGATAAAGAGAGCTAGCACAGGCTTAGGGGTGGGAGCAAAGTGCTCCTGACTATGGAAAGCTGGTTATGTCTCCAAAATGAGGATCACCTTCTCAGAATGTGGACGCACATCTGAGTTTTCTCACAGTATTTTAGTTCAAACTCAACACAGTGCTGCACAGCAGCTGACCTGGCTGTATACTTCAGCCTGCTGTTTCCTATCCCTGTAGCCTATGTTAGAGACGGGAGTGTTATGGGTGGAGTATCTCCAAATGGGCTTGCAATCCCTTTAGTCCTTGGGCTTCCTCTGTATAAACTGAGCTGAGTTTATTAGTTTCATAGTGTTTTTTGGGTTTGTTTTTCTTTTTATCAGGGCAGAACTTCTCATGAGCACCGTATCAGAGTTCCATGTTGGTGTTTCACTGACTTATTTCCTTCTAGCTACAGAACAGCAGCTGTTGAAAATTAATTTTGTAGCATACTTTTACAAGTTAATTACAGTTTTACTGGAAGGTGGGAAGCCTTCATTCAATAAATAAGCGAAGGAGGCACAAAAACATGCTTTCACTGTCTGGCCTTAGCTCTGGGGTTCTTGTCTCAATGCAGTTATCCCTGTCTGCTATAAAGTGGGTCAGGGTCTTGCTGTACTGAGCAAGCACACGGTAAGGGACAGTTGTTGCCTCTGAAAGTGCACAGTTTTCAGTCCTCCTGGTGAGGACAGAGAAGATTCACTTGCTCCTAGATTATTTCAGTTATGATTTTTATTCTTGGGGCTTTCTTGATAGATTTCATAGGCAGATGTTTCATCCAGGCTTGGAGCATTCTTGGGAACTCAGAGAGGAAATCCTCAGATGGTCTACATTTCCCTCTGAGAAATGCTCTTTCTTCAACGACACCTGCTTGCTGTTTCACAAATACTTGCTTCTTTTTTCCTTTGTGAGATGCTTTGGTTATGTTTTTCTTGATGGGCTTCAATGGGATGGTTTTCAGATGTGATGAGGGATGAATGAGTTGAAAGCAGAAGTTGTCAAGCAATGCGTAAATGATGAAGGGAAGGAATCTAATACTCAGAAACACCGGAAATGAAAGTCAGCTCCATTCACCTGCAAAGAACAATTAACTTGCTCTCCGGTAAGTAGTTAGGGTTGTCTTGTAATTTGGTTCACACCTGCAGCAGGGGCAAGGAAGGGCAGTACTAAACCTTATCATCCTCAGAGTAAGAAACCAGAGGAAGGCAGAAATTAGACAACTTCCATGTAGACGAAGCAGCAGAACACAATTTTGGCATCTGAAGAGACTTCAGAGCTCTGAAAAATACTGTGAAATACGTCAGCTGGCCTGTAGAATGCAGAATCTGGTTAGCCAAGAAGTGTTGTGACCAAAGCAATGGGGAAAAGCGTCAAAGCCTCCTTTGCTACACAGGCACTGCTTTCAAATGCTATGTGCTCCCACCATGCCAGGAAGGGAAGCCGCGCAGAAGCCCTGTTGAGGGTACAGATTCCAGCACAGGCACATAACAAAGCCAGTCCTCAGGCTTTGATTGGGTTCCAGGCCATGTCATCATCAAAACCTGATTACAGGCACCTGACTTTATTCAATAACCTGAATTGTTTTAATTTATGGAGGCTGTGCCCTGTTGCTGACCCAAACATCCTTTTTTTTTTTGGCTTTGTTTTATGTGTATCCTGACTTTCTGAGCATGTGTTTAGTCTTACACAGATATAGCCTTCCCGAGTCTGAGAAGGCTATGAACATCTGAAGTGAGCATCTACCACCCATCTAAAACCATAGTCTGGTTGTCTTTCACTCTATACACAGCATATTTCTGAGCTGCACTCTGGTAATGTGGTAAACAAAGGGAAGAGAAGTGCCACAGAAATCATACTGATTTTTGTATATTGTTTTGCACAAATACCTATATTGTTTATGTATTTGTGAAGAATGTAAGTACACAGAGGAATACAAATATAGATTCCAGCTTTTAATCTGTGCTGTCATAGATTTTATAGGCATTGACTGGACAAATGCTTTTTTCATAACACCTGGCTTACCTAAGTAGGGCCATCTGTGCCTGTAACTGTTTGCCATATTGGGCCATGCATACTCAGAGGTTACCAGAGAATGACTGTCCAAGCTACATCTGATTTTATAGGCTTGAGTTTTACCCCCTTCAGTCACCCTGTTACAGCCTGAAAACTACCTGGATGGGCTGATATACTACCTGAAAATCTGAGAAGGTTGGTGTTAAAGAAGAACCACTAGATAATTTTTCCGATATTTTTTTAATGATAAGAAGCAGACCAGTTACTGCCACATTCTCCATCTGTTACCTTGAGCAACTCATTTAAACCTTCTGCACCCCAGCTCTTCTGTGAAGGTAATAACTCTGCTCTCATCTTGACTATTTAGTGCCTCAAGGCACAATAGTCTTTTGATATTTCTATGCAGAGTACCTTCTGCCATAATTATTGTCATGTAGACAACAGAGCTGGGCTCTGTGGGCATTTTGGTATTTTCCCTTGGGGATCATACCTTTTGAGCAGCCCCTCTTAATCCAACCGAGTCAGGTAAAGGCTTTCTGCCAGGCAAGATAGTACTTCCTAAAACTGCCTTAGCAATGATAAAGGAAAAGAGTAAAAAAAAAAGAAACAACAAAACAAAACCAAACCTGTAACAAAACTCCTCTGACATTTTGCAGCAATGGTATTAATATTTTTAGCTTTTGTTCCAGACCTGCCAATAATGTAAAGTTTAAAGGCGAAAGGGGTAGGCAGTGGCGGCAGAGAAATCAAAGCAGACCATTAGCCTGTATGGTTATCTAGGCACTTTGCTCTAGGCAAACAGTTAATCCAGACCTGGGAGAGAGCATTGGTAGTTAAAGCCCTTTAATGGCCTAAGTCCTATGATAATTAGTCCTGCCCTGGAGGTAGCTAAGTGAGCCACTCCAGCCTGAAATGGAGCTCATCCACTGCTGAGGCCATAATCCTCTGTGCACAATGAAAGCTGAACTAATTCACTGAGTAAACACTTTCTCAGTTACTTACACACTGTCTTCTTTCAGTCTGACACCAAATAGATTCAATTCCAAGAGCTGGAAAGAAAATATTTTTTTTTTTCTTTTTTTTTTAAAGTGACTGATCTTGGTTGAAATACATTAGTATCTAGGGTATAACCTGGAGAGATAAAATCTTCTTTCTCCTGGCATCACACACCAGCTCCTTTATTTTATACCATTACAATGGCAGAGATTAGAAAAGCATTTCCCCATCTATTACCTGCTCTTCATACAGAAATTTGTGGCTACTTCAGTCATTGAGTTCTCTGCTCTCACCTCACCCATTGCCCTCTGTAAAGACATGCCATGAGTGCCTAGTCTTCTCTGGGTGCATTTCATGTTCATGTCTTCTTTCCAGCCTCCCCCAGTGCTATCTTGCTTCTGGACCCACCTGCCAGACTCAGCTCTCAATGCCCTCCACATGCCATCAAAAGCTGAGAAAGGAAAACAAGCAGGGAGCAGGAGTGGTGGTGGCTCTGCATGCAGGAAGATGCACTATCCCTCTGGGTAGGTCTGTCTCTGAGATCTCCTGCCCTGCAATAACACAGTGAGAGTACTGGTGTCTTGCTGGATGACACTGCAGGTATCCCTGGCCCTGGTAATTGTCCCCCCTGATGCTTACTGTCCCATGTGTTTGGGAGGAAGAGGGATGAAGACCTACAAGGGAAAGAAATCCTCTGACTTGCTGAGTTACTATCACCCAATGAGGTGATAGATCAGAGCAAGAAAAGAGAGATGGGTCTTGAAGGACACAGACATGAGTAGGGTTGTGAAATTCATAATGTTATCATCTCTCACAACTTATCTCCCTTAGAGTCCCAGATCCTGGAGTCACATGAATACATCAGACTCAACATCATCTGATGGAGACCTGTTTAATACCGCAGATCTCTCCTGTTTTAAAATCTAGGAGGCAACTGAATTATATCTCAAAGGTGCGGTTATCTCATTGCCTTTGGAGTTGGACAAGGTATTTGTTTACACCTGAACTCTTTTTTTAGGTTCGTGTTAGAGTCTACAGTGAGAAATGGACATTTCTGGACAGTCAGAACATCTCAGGATGGTTGAATTACTTGTACTCCATGAAGGCATGTTCATCTCCCTGGGCAGGAACATGAGTTTGGCCCCCACCAGATTGGCTATTTACACTGTCAATATTCAAAGGCAGATGAGATAAATTCCACCCTAAAAGTAGTGCTGTGATTTCTTTAAAGTAAATTCCATGGTCTTGGGGTTTGATATGTATCTGGCACCACCTCTCTGCAAGTTTTGGTCAAGACATAGCTGCAACTGACTGCCTGTTTTGGGGGTTCACTATCCACCTCTCAAAAGGCTCCCTTGATGCTGTCTGAAGATCTTCCACCCCACTGGCCAGGATTTGTTCAGCTCTCAGGAAACTGCAAGCATCTTTTCTTTGGCCAAGGAAAAATGCATTGTGTGTGTATTCTCTTTACACAAGTACCCCCATATTTGTGTCAGCCAGAGGGAGTCTTGGTCCTCCAGTGTAGGAAAGCTTTCATTTGTTTTTTCTTCTGAAAACCCTCTTTCTAGAAGAGGGATTTTTGATGGTACTTGTCAGCCTGGAGAGAAAAAGATAGAGACAATGCTGTTTTGCCTTGATAAAATAAGAAAAATCAAACCTGGATCTAATTTTATATTTCCAAAAAAAGAAAGACAGACATAAAGGGATCTGCAAGAGAATAGTGTCATAATAAAAGGAGAAAAAAATATATACTTTATTTGTTTATTGGATATTTAAATGCACCAAATTAATTATCAGCTAGAATCTGGCCGAGGAGAAGAAACCTCAGAAAAAAAAAATAGATATAATGAAAGCTTTGCCAATGCTCTCTATGGTCTACCAGCAATACTAGTTTTAGGAAGATGAAGTCATGGCCCATAAGCTGGTGGGCATGCATCAGCAAGGGAGTGGAAGGGAGGGTTCAAGCAGGGCTCAGCTCACTCTTAGGGGTATGCAAGGCAGCCCAGTGGCAGAGTTCATCCCTTAGTGATGACTGGGTCTGCTGGCTGGTTGCTCTCCATGTGAACAATGGAGAAGAGCAAGCCAGTTTTCCTTCTTTGCTCCCAGGCCACCAGGAAAGCACATCTTCTCTTTAAGATCCCAGTTCCCAACAAAACATGGAGGACCAGTGCCAGCTGGAAGACCTGAGAGCCTGAAAGCAGAGATTGCTCCCACCAGGGTGGACATCCTTGGCTCCCTGCTTTGGCTCACCCTGTGAGGCATGTGCTGTTAAGTTGTTTGTTCCTTGGGTGCTTTGTGAGCAGCAGAGTCCAGCCTGATCCTCGGTAAAGTAATGATGAGCAGAGAACCGAAGAAATGGTCTCCACATCTCTTGAACTGAGTGATGAGAGAGGCAAGGCAATCAGGTCTGTTTTATGAATGCTCTTAAGGCAGAAAAAGTGTTGGTGGATAGCATTACAATAAGTTGCTTGGAGCTAGGAGGAAAAAAAGAATTCTGAAGTGTATGTTCAGAGATATTTTTTTTTTCTTATATGGGGAAAATAGTAACAAAATAGGGGGAAAAAAAGGGAAAACCCCACACCCTCTCTGTATCAGCAGCTGCTTCTGTCTCCAGGCTCTATGGCAATGATACCTCAACCCACCTATTCAGCAGTCCATTATCACTTCCCTCCTTCCATTATTCCCCTTCAACCTTATCAGACATAAGCATCATCTCAGACGCTCCAACTGGAGCCTTGTAATTGTCCCTGGTTAGAGCTCGATAGCACCTTGAACCGCCAGAGTAATCTCTGCTTTAAAAAAAAGGTCTCTGCAAGGAGATGATGCTAGAATTTGCCTGTGGCTATGTGGGATCTTTAATAGCTAACTCTTTTCTCTCTTCCTCTCTCGCACTCACAGATAAATGGGAAAATTCATTTAGTTTATTTATTTATTTATTTATCCTCAGCATTTTTAGACCGCCTGTTAGGCAGTGATCACAATATTTATTACAAGATTTGCAATATTATTATTACTAGCTCCTGAGGGCACATGGTGGAAGAGGTGGGTGGAGAAAGTTTAATAATATTAGACAGCAGTTGTCTCTGGGGGAGGGAAATGGAAATGGCATTTTCTTGGGCGTCGTGGTGTGAGGAAGGAAGCCAGACTCTAAGGGACTGACTGTTTCTCCTTGCATCTAGACAAGGTTTAGGGCAGGGCACTATGAGCATCAAGTGTTTTTTAATTAGGAAAGGAGGTTTTAATTGTTTTATGCTGGGAAGGGAATAAGCAAAAGATGCAAAATCCAGTTTAAAGAGCAGGTGAGGAAGACCTTGGCATTGCTTTGTAATCCAAGTCCCACCAGCATTGGTAAGGTACCTCCAGTTCATAGCCCAGCCAGGAGAGAAGAGATGAAAATATGCGCCCAGGGACTAAACCTTCCCTTTAGTGCAGACCTGCCTCAGGAAACTGAAGGGTCGTGGTGGTGGTGTTGTGTGTTATTCCTTTAACTGACTGTTTCTTTCTAATAAACAAGACCAAACTTTCTGGTGATGAGTGTGTCCTTTAGATTCTCAAGTTTGTGCCTCAAAATTGACTCTCAGGCTGCATTTTTCAGCTTTCTGTTTACAAAATATCATCTGAAAATTGGTGCCCGTCATTTAATTGCAGACCTTACACTTGAATGCTCATATCTGTGAGTTTCCATGAAATCTTCATTGTTATCTGGTCTTTTATTCATCATGTTTACACCTGGCAGAAAACCCTTGCTGCTTTTTCCTTTAAAGGTGATTGCAAAGGGGAAAATGAATTAGTGCCAGTTGTTGCTTTATGATGTATATCTGGAAGATGAATGAGTAAAAAACAGAAAGAAAAATAGGAGAAATCATTGAATTCTGAAAGTGCTTTTGCACATTTTAACATTAGAGGTGGTGGACAAGTTATTTTTTCCCTCTGTCCCTCCAGAACATTACGGAAGATTGGAGTTTGCATCATTAGCAACATTTTGCAAGGGAAACAGATAAAACAGGTGTTTATTTGTTGAATCCAGTGCAGAGGTCCACCACCTCAGAGAAATGACATGACACTTGGAAAATGCTGTGTAACAAATTATCCACAGGCAGATATAAAATTCCTTTTCGTTTCCCTTCTAGCAGGGCCCATCAAGCTACAATGGAGTCACTACAAAAATGTATCAGTTGGACTCTTTCCAATGCATTTATAAGAGCACAAGACCATGAGTTGTGATTACTTTGGTGCTAAGCTTGTCCCATGAGACAGGATAGAGGAGCACTGTGGCATAGAGAGGAAGGATATGAATCACAGCACTTCTGAGAATGTGCCACAACCCATAAGAGAGGGGAGCACCTGTTCCTAAGTACATCTTCTCCTTTGGTATCCACTTGGTATCCACTTTGGTATTCCTCTTGTTAAGCGAGTTTAAGAAGAATTCCATTGCAGTCGTGGTAATTTTGTCCATCCTCCTGGCATGGCTGGTGGTATGATCTCACTGGTGGCAGCAATGGTCATCTTGTGGTCATCTCTTGGGCTATGCCCAAGGGTTGGTAGTAATGGTGGGACTCATGCCAGCCCCTGTTGAATCCTACAGCCTAGCTAGACATTAGGCTCTGCCAGAGTTAGAAAAACTGATTGAGATTTACAGATCAGAGTTTTGCATTCAAATGGAAGAGCTGAATCTATGTAGCCAACCATAATGATGACAGGATCTCAGAGTCCTGGGCTGCGAATCAGTCTCTTGTATTCCTAATGCAAAAAAAAAGATTTGTAAACAAACAAAACAAACACCTTTTTTTGTTTGTTTTTCTTCTTTTCTTAGAACTTACTGGCATGAGTTGTGATTATGTTTCAGGACTTGTAAATCTGTTTTAGGATTTGTAAATCTATTTCCTGACTTCTAAGCCAATCGAATGTTTCAGAAGTCAGTCAGAGAGTTAAATCTGATGCGAAAAGTCATGGTTTGTAAATCAAACTGCAGCTCCTAGGTTAGCTGAGAGGATTTATGAATCCTGATGGAGATATCTAAATCTGTTTTATAAAGTACTGATTTATAAATAAAACCCCAAAGTACAGCTTGTCCCAGCAGGCAGTGAGTCAGGAGGTGCAAAATGACCATGACATAGACACCAGCACTGTCTATCATAGGGACCCCAGACCATCCATCAGCAATCCTGGACTTACTCTTCACTAAGGAAATAAAAGCTCAGGGCATCTGTATCACACCCTGTATAATGGTGAGGCATTTGAATGCTGGCCCTCAAAGAAGGAAGATATTTTCCATCTGTTCTCCAAACCTAGGTGAGGTCACCAGGACCACCTCGCTGGCACAGGGGTGAGTTCCACCACCTCCTCACACTAGCACAGAAAGTCCTACGTTCTCCTTACTGGACCCTTAACACCCTAATTTTCACTGAGGCCAGGGGTGACTGTTCATGAAATGCTGTGTGGCTTCAGAAGTTTTATGGTATAAAAGTGTCTCTTATGTAAAAAAGAGAAAAAAGAGGAAAAAAATCAAATTTCTACAGTTCTTAAACTTTTTTTACAGCTTTTAAATTTTAAGCTGGGGATTTATAAATGGGCTATTAAAGTTTAAGATTTTCATTATAGTTTTTTTAAAATCATAATTACTTTAGGTAGGGGAGGAGGGATAGATCTACTTTATTCCTTGTGGAAACTATACATATATATGAAGTATCTATATAAAAGCTGGAACTGAGCTTATATTAATACAGTTTAACTGATATTCAATAACTTCACCCTCCCTTTTTCCTATTGTCCATATTTAAATACTTCAAAAAGAATTCTAATCAAGTGGAAATTAATAGGGGAGGAAAGACTGGGGTAGCAGGAGAGGGCTCTAATCCCACTCTCTCTAATATTTCAAAGTCTCTTTTATTTTCCTAATAAAAAAAAAAGAGAGAGCAAGAGGGAGAAAGTGGAATTAATCCAGTGCTCTGAACTGTCCTCTCGTCTTACTGATTTAAATAAAATCCAAGAGCATATCACACCAGAAAGCCATTTCTGGCCACGTGCCAGGGTGGGCTCTCATGTCCCAACGTTTCCTCCTCACCTTCTTCAGGATGTGGTCACCCTCCCTGCTTGCCTCTGTCAGGCTGGACATGACACTCAAAACCAGAAAGAGGATGCTCACCTTCCTAAGGCTTTGGGATGCCCTCCATCCCCTCTTTGCCCCACCATGAGGGTAGCCTTATCATCCTGGTGGGATTTGGTGCAAGGTGTAGTGGACCCCATGTGTATCCAGACCCCTGAGGACCCAGCTTGCCCTTGCACCCAAAGGTCTTGCACCCTTAGGCACCTCCCCACAGGACCTGGTGATTATGCTGGAGCAATGATGGGGTTAGATCAGGACAAGGCTGAGTGTGATCTGGAGGAGAGGGAAACTGATGGTGGATCTTTCCATGGCAAAGACTGAGGAAAACAATTGTTCTATATTGGTTTGCCTTGATTTCTCTTTTGCTGGTATGTTCAGCTGCTCTCTGAGGACAGAGGAGCAAAGCGTCCGCCAACACCAGCCTGCACAGTTCCTTCTAGCAGCCCAAGTGCTCCAGAGCCAAGCATCTGGATTTAAAATGACATCCTGCCTCACACAGGGTGTGCCCAGCTTTGAGAAGTTATTTAATCATTAAGTACTGTGCAAAACCTGAAGACAGTCTTGTTAACAGAGCACAAGGACATAAAGATTTCAGCTGAGCAGTAAATAACTGTTTTATTAAACAAACAATGCACACTAGATGGCATACCACTCCTTGCCTGCTGCTCTTGTGTTATACTGGTTTTATTGTACTCACGTTAAGATACTATCCCAGTTTTAACACTGTTTTCCTAATGCAGGCAAGACTCCATCCTATCACAGTTGGGTGGGTGTGTAGGGGATCAGTGCACACACAAAATCGAAGTTCAGTCTGGCAGAGGTGACCAATCTCAGCTGAAGTGAAGGCATGCTTTTCCGAGCTTGACTTTCTCCGTCTGTGACGCCACACAGGCTGATCAGCTCTCATCCATGGAGAGTCTTTTCCTTCTTCCCAGTTCTTCCTTTTTCTTTAGAAGCATGTGTGTTCAGTGCAAAAGCTTCAGTTCTACTAGTAAGAAGGAGATGTCAGGATCCAAGTACATCCTTGCAATTGCAGTAGATAGCAGTTGTAGAAATGTGGGATGAGACGGCAGGGTCCTCTTTTGAGAAGATATCCTGTAATTTTTAATTGCAGCTGACTAATCTTGTTAACTGACAGGCATTTAAACAAAGCATTTCCTCAAACACTGTATTGTGACATTATTTATTTATTTATTTATTTGAAATTTTGGGAGCTTTCTGTTGAAAAAAAAGCTGTATTTTAGATTATCCAATCTCATTATGCAGAAAGAAACATGCCTTATACACAATATTAAGCTTCAAGTCTTAATGTGCTATATATGATGACCATGCAGATGATTTTACCTTTTAAATTGCTGAACAATGAATAAGTTGTGTAAGAAATATCCATATCTTAGCAGATGTCTTCAGTAAACTACTCTAAAATTTAACAGAAAAGTAAATGAGAGAAAAAAAAGCACTATAGTTTCAAAGCATTTCAAGCTAAATGATGGCACTAAGAAACACTCATACTAAGGAAGAGATGTATTAAGATGACAAGGATAAAGAATTTTCTGTATGTTTCTAAGCCTTTAGTTTCTCAGAAATTAAACCAGCAAAACAATAAAGAATATGGTACCTACTCTAAACCCACCAAGGACAAGGAGTTTGAAATAATGTTTCATTTCTGTCTGTAATGTCTTCTCATGCCTGGTTGGAACTGCGTGCTGCCTCTGCCCAGAGATAATCACCAGTTATTACCTACAGTGACCCAGCTGGGCACTCAGGGGAGGGAGATCATACCCAAGGTGTTGGTAGGAAATATAAGCATGAGGCTGAAAATAATAAAAGATATTCAAATTCATAAGCACATTGAGAAGAAAATTATTGCAGAGCCTCTCTGCCTTATGAGAGTGAAAAACAGTGGGGCCATGGTCTTGCAAGACACTAGTGGAGTTGAGGGTAGGCAGCCAAAGGCACCAGAAGTTAATACCCACTATACAGCAGCAAACACACCTGAAAATGTTGTCTACCTTCACAAAATGCTATTGCCAAGCAAGAGGGGAGGTGATGCCAAGTTGGTTGGGATGGCTTCCAGATGGCCAGCCACCTTCACCACATGAGGGATGGGGAAAGCCCAGAGCAGCAAATGCACTCAGATGCCTCCTTTCTATTCTGCTCTTCACCCACCTCCTGGGTGGACATCATGGCCATTTTTTAATGGAAAATCTGCTAACTGGAACAAGTTTGGGCCTTTTTGTTGGTGGGTTGTTTTTATTTGTTTGGTTGGGTTTTGTTTTGTTTTGTAAGCCATCTAATTTTGTCTTAGATGGCTTGCAGAAGATCTGCTATTTGTACTTTTTAACCCCGTTCTTCCTTGTTCACCAACCTCATAACGAGACTTGCAACCCTCATTAGGCTTCAGAACTTCATCCCTACCTGCATCAAAGCAGTGTAGAATAGATCTCACAGCCCTGGCTCCACAGATGGAACAACACATGAACAGCAGCCCATGTCCGCGTCTCTTGCATCATCTTTGCAATGGGATCCATCACCTCCTTAAGGGCTTGTCTTCTTTCATCAGCTGTGAATGCTCCCAGGTAAGTTGTTCAGATGTGACACCTAACCTGAGGTGACATGAAAGCCATCTGCAATACACAACTCTTTGGATCTGAATTTTTTGTCACTTCCTGGTCTGTGACAAAGCACCAGCTCTGCTGAAAAGAAAATTTCAGAAATGTCAGGAATATCCTAAAGGACCAGAATTCCAACTCTCAGCCAGTTGCTGCCCATAAGAGGCTGTGTGATCTGAATGAGAAAAAGCAAGAAAGCATGTCATCTCTATTTTACAGTTTTATGTCATTTGTGTTGTCTCTGATTCTTGCTCATTGTTTCATTCCCTGATCAGATGGTTCACACTCTGTGGTCACTGCTCATTACCCTGATTATTTACAAGTCAGCTAGGAGCATACTTCCAGTGCAGAGGCTTTCCCCAGGATTCAGGCAGATGTTAGGGGTGCTGTCTCTTTCATGGCAATGCTCTCACAAATAAAATGTGATCCAACCAGTTATCCACCAGCAAACAAATAAAAGAATTTGCCAACAGAGTCATGACCTGGCATGGTGTATTTGCAGAAATGCTTTGAATGCAGCCTTCCCATGTTTGCATAACTTCTAGTCTCAGCATTTCTAAGACAAGTTTAACCAACATATCTCTGTTCTGTTTAGATGCTGTTCTTGGGGGAAAAGGGTTATCACTGCCTGAGCAAGAAGTTATAAACAATTCTCATACATAGTACTTGTTCAGGGTGGGCTGGGTCCTGCAAATAGAGACATAATTTTTCAATTGACACATGTACACACATGCACCTGCAAACACATAGACTGTCTCACACACAAGTACCCATTTGATAAAAGACTCATCTCAACACAAACCAATTTGGATCTGGAGAAAAGACTGCTACATTACCATAGGAATGAAAGATAAAGCAGTGCAAATACAATAGCACATAAAACTCAGCAAATCCTCCAGTTAGAATATAATTTTACTGGAGAGAGGGGTAAAAATAGCTTTCCACTCAAAGAAAAGGTGGTTTAAAATTAAAATTCATTAAAGAAGGCTAGCTGACACATTTTTGTATTCTTTGAGGAAGTTATCTGTTTCATTTAATGCACTGTCCAATTAAAAAGAAGTGGTCCCTTATTACAGATATGATTTATTCTCTGATAAACCACTGATTTATGGCTCACTGGGGTATATATCTAATACTGTCAAAAAAAAATGAAAAGACACCCAAAACTATCTGCAGTGCTACAGTGACTCGGTCTGAAAAAGATCTGAGGAAGCAAAGACCCCTGGGAGTTAAATGTAATCTTTGCCTGGGATAAAAGTGCAGAGAACTGTTGATCTTCACAAGAGGTTCCTTCACAACCAGCCGCAGCCACCCTACACACATCTCACTACACACCCTTCACTATCCCCTCCTCCTCCTCCACCTCCTCCTCCTCTCCCTGCACCCCAACCAACAAACAGAGCTCAGGCTGCTGTGGGAAAACATGAGTTTTGAACAGAAAACAAACAAACAAAAAATATCACTGTTGGAGTTTTCCTCCCAAATTATGAACTGCCTCTTGGTACCTTCAGGAAGTAATAACTCATTTGTTAATCTGTAATTTAGAAAATTATTGTGATTTTTTGAAGGTAGCTGATGAATCCTATCTATGGATCTTTAAGTGTTTTTTTCCAAATTGTAATCCTCATTTTGCAGAAGGAGAAACAGGGGTCCAGGATAAGGGAAGTGTTTTGCCTCAGTTTCCATCACAGTTAGCATCAGCCTTGAGAAGGGCAGCAGGATTTCTCCATAGGTAGTAATCAGGCTGAATGTGAGGTTTTCTGGCTTTGAGCATTCTTGGTCATAATTTACAGTAACCCAAAAAAGAAGAGGTGTGGAGCAGGGTTCACTCTCTCTCAGGGCAAACATCTGAGAGAGGTCAAGGACTTGCGACTCTCCATCACGGACAAGGGGAGGACAGACTGACTCACCAAGCAGTGACATCCACATCAGGGATCCTTGAACTCCAGAAAGCTAATACCACTCAAAGTATTTCATATCTTCTTCCCTTGTGCAAGAAGAACACAGTTCTGCCTGTGTGCTGCAGCTGTGCATCCTTGTACTGATCACCATCACCTTCTCTCTCCAGGTCGTCCAAATCGTGTTATGATGGAGTACCAATACAAACACTCTAGAAGCATTAGGTGGATCTCAAAACTAAACTGATCACTAAGTAATTGGTATTTTGCTGCTTCAGAAAGAGCACAGGTCCTACAATTTTTCCCTTACCACTGGGAAAAGCAGCAATGTTCTCTGAAGCAAATGACAGCTGATGTCATTTGGTCATTTGCCCAGCTTTCTAATTAATAGTAACGTAAATCTCTGCAAGGGTAGGTAATAGCATGCAGACCACTTTTTTGATGTATGTGCAATGGAGGATTTTAGTGTGCAAACTCAACCTCATTAGTTTAATGAGCAGAGATGGGACTGGTGAGAAGAAATAAACAGAGTGATGCATCTCTTTACTTCTCCCTAGATATACCTACTCTAACACAGAAAACCTCTACTGGTTCAAAAATAAAAGTGTTATATATTCTTTAGCATAACACACCAAAACTGTCTATTTTCTTATAGCTAGCACATGAGCTTGGATCAAGTATCATAAATTCAAGATAAAAACTATCTTATAAATAGAAAGAAAGCCTTACAAGTGATTTGCCTCTATCTGCTTATCATGTGTTCTTGTAAGATCCATTTAAAACAAAACAAAAAAAAACAACCAACAACCAACCAACCAAAATAAAAACCAAAACACCAACACCCCTGAAACAAAAGTGATGGAATTTTAATTTTCTGGAAAATGTTTATCTGATCTATCATCTTCTTCCCAGATAGAGGAAAATGAGGTCAAATGCAGGTAACAAGCCAATACAACATGGCAATACCATACTCAGAGACATTGTCCACTGAAAGCATAGGTGTGTGTTGGTGAAAACAGGTCTCGGGAAAACACCCATGCTGCTGTTGTTGGCAAAGAGAGAGTGATCTCGGGTTCCCGTAAGACTTTCAGATGCATTTGGATCTGACTGATAAATGCTGACACACTGGACAAATGTCCCCATTCTCACAGCTGAGGAGGTGGAAGGAATCTTTGCGGACAGGCTGCCCATCCTCCTCCTCCTGAGGTCTTCTTGCTCCTTAGAGAGCTAAGCTACTTCATCATGACCTTATGAAGGAGACTTTCCTCCTCCCTCCCCTCCGCCCCCGGCTATCAGGCAGGTCTGAGCATGGAGTACAAGCTGCAATGGCCTCTCCTGAAGTGATTCACCGTACAGAGCATCTTGCATCGAGCCAAGAAGTGTTAACTGGTTTTTCCAGATACCATCAAATACATTTAAACAAGCCTGATGCTTGAATGCTTTTCGCATCGGGTGTGTTATACATAAAATATGTTAAGTCAGTGATAGCGCCCTTATCTAAAGACAGAAGCCAGCAAAATTTCATCCGGTGCAGTTTGTCAGATTGTTCCTTGACACAGACAGCCCGCAGCTGGCTGTGATGAGCAGGTGATCGCATCTGGCTCTGGGGAGAGGAGGTGTTCACATTCCCCTGCATTCTTTTGCTCTTCCTGGCCACTGTCAGGTAAATGAATGAGAGAGAAAAGAGCATGTCCAGGTGAGCACCATGGGCAAGCAGCATTCTGGCAACACTGAGACTGTGCAGCTTTGCTCCAAAAGCAAATTTGGGATGGATTTTTGGGTCTTCAAGGAAGAATTACAACCCTGTATTCTTCTACTCCGCCAGCAAAATGAGAAAGCAATATGTCTGGGTTTATCCACACAGCTTAAAGCTATTTAGTTCCAGTGCTGATTCCTCTATGTTGCCACAGCTGCATGAAGCTCCTGCATCCCTGGTGACCTTATCACCATTGGAGGCTACTGTCTATGGGCATTACCATGAAGACCGTGTGTTGGTCACCAGAGCTCTTGGGCAGGGAAATGGTCTGCTCCAGTCTCTGCTGGTCATGACTTGAATCTGCCTCTCAGCAATGTCCCTCACAAATAATCCATCCCCATAGAAAATCCTAAATCCTACTCAAGTGCCAAACAACAGAATGGCTCCAGCAAAGGCATGGCTCCTTCACTTGCAAAGGCATTTCTGGCCCTGCCTACAGTTCATGCATAGGGCCATGGGTTTTGCTGAGTCTGAGATGACTTGTTCAGGGATTAGAAGATCATTTGGGGACATGATAGACCCACACCACCTGCCTGTGCCTTTTTTATGGAGTTGCAGATTATTTTTCTCCTCACCACCCATCTGAGTGTTGAAACAAAGCTTTGAGATACGAAGTGTGTACCTTGGGGTCATTTTCACTCTACAGTCAGTTTTCTATGTGACCATGGCAAAGCCCCATAGCCTCCTCATCCGGTCCCTCTTGGTTTCTCTGTGGTATTTGGGGACTGACAGTACTGCTTGCCTTAGAGGGGCACTGGAAAGATAAACTTAGTGATGTATCCTGCAATGAAAGGAAGGGAAGCAGGCTAGAGAAGATAGGCACAGGAATCATCTGAAATGAAAAAAAGGCATTATTTCTTTGGAAAGAATCCACGTCTGCTGAGTAGAGGCATATCTGACACCATAAAATATCTCCTTGCTTCATTCTTGGCCCCACCACCAGCATGCACAGAGTCCACGCATCTGGTCATCCATCTGAAAGCCTCTCACACCCCCCTGCTCCATTTCCAACTGACCTTTGGCTAATTTGAGCACTTGGGCATACAGCCACCAGGTGAGCCTTGGATGTGCTGTGACTTCTTCAAGATTGAATCATAGAATCATAGAATCATAGAATAGATTGGGTTGGAAAAGACCTCCAAGATCATCGAGTACAACCCCTGATCCAACTTCAATTACTATATCATGGCACTAAGGGCCATGTCCAGTCTCTTTTTAAAAACCTCCAGGG